>PVKM010031447.1:0-16822 GCA_004027735.1 Carollia perspicillata | reverse complement strand
TCAAGTAGCATTCACTATTTGATCTCACTTGTCTTCTCCAAATAAAATTATTATTCAATGAGAATATCAGTTTATAACAAAATGTATGGAAATATTTGATATCATAAACATGTTACTTTAATCTTTTAATAATTTCTAAAATTTTATTATAAATTTAAACTACTGAGTTTATTATTCATTTACCTGAAACTGCCAAACCGACTGTCCAATATGCAAATGGAAACGTAACAAATTAAATGAAGTCAGCTCTTACTGAATGAGCTTTATGAGTGAATATAATGTTGGCGCAGAGGAATTTTAAGCAGTTCACGAAGGCATTTTCAAACCTCTGCAAATAGGGAGATTCACTTTAAGATGTGACTTCTTTCATAAAATTTCATAAAATACCCGAAGTATGATTGTGTTAAAACCCAACACATAATAATTCAATGTTTGAAAACAGTAATAACACAGGTGATGTGTTTGTAAGTTAGGGTGTCCATACACACATGAATTTCTCCCAGATGGTTCAACAGAGATACTAATGGAGGGATGACTCACGCGTTTACAGAAAGGGGTACGGGAATGAGCAGGAAATGGCGAGACCTCCAGACCACCCCGAGGGGGGCTGTTAGGGGTCATCAACCCTGCGTCAACCAGCAATGCTTTCAGCAGGTTCCATCAGCTTTAGAACGGAACCCTGAGGACCAAAGCCCAGACTACCCCAGAGTCAGGGCAGTGATACCACGCTGCGAGCAGCTCTCGTTTTTAGCGAGCATGGGTTTAGCTCTTCTTATTTTATAGAGTGTGTGGTGACTCAAGCAGAGGTGATGCTGAAGTTCTCTGCCCAAGAGGGAACCCAGGCACCGAGCACTGCAGTTAGGGTAAGGTGCTGGGTCTCCCGTGTTCCAAGCCGACAGTCTCTCCCATGTGCTCATTACAGATTCTTCCAGCGAGTCGTCACTCTGCTGTTGCTGCTCCCCACCCAGAGACGTGTGCTCTGATTTCATCCTGGGTGTGACACTCCCATGGATCTACCCAGTGTCTCTCCTGCCCAGTCTGTGTACAATCAGCCTTAAAGGAGTATGCGGATCTCTTGGTTAGGTGCCCTCCATTGCAAATTGCTGTTTTGTTCACTTAATTATAAAGGACGTCGTGTTTTCTAATGTTGAGCAATCAGAATTGAGCATGAAACAACAAATCTGACATACACAAATCTCTGCACATGCACAGGGAACAACACACCCCTTTCTGGGGGGGTTCATGGGAGGGAACCCAGGCCGGAAAATGGTAAATCACAAGAAGGTGTGGGCATGAGGCTGATGGTGGGGTGATGTTTTCCTCACTGTGCCACCACTACCCAATCTGCTGTGCCCTTTCCGGATAGAACAGAGCAATAACCATGTACTTCATTTAAGACTAAATCTAAGCCCAGGATGGTGCGGCTCAGTGGATTGAGTGCTGGCCTGAGAACCAAAGGGTTGCTGGTTCGATTCCCAGTCAGGGCACAGGAAGGGGGTGCATGAGAGGCAACCACCACACATTGATGTTTCTCTTTTTCTCTCCCTTCTTCTCTCTCTAAAAATAAATAAAATCTTTAAAAAGAAAAGATTATATCTAGAATACTTTTTGTCTCAAATATATAAGAAAAGAACATATTTCCCCCCTCAATTTGTAAGCTCCTGGTCATATTTATTAATTCAGATATTCAAGATTAAAGTAATTCTAGTAATGGATATTTGATTCATTCAGTTAGTCTGTTCGCATTCCTTCTCTGAGCAACTATTTAGCACCAGGTACTGTCCTGGGTGCTATGGATACTTTAGCCAACCCACAGGTGAAACAGGTGCCCTGATGGGGCTTATCTCACAGTTCCGGGAAACAGACCACGGAGAAAATAAGAGGTGCCACATAAAGCATGTTAGGTTAACATGTGCTGAGCAGGAGAAGAAAACACAGGTGGGGGGAATGACGGGTTTCACAGTAAGAAGTGAGGAGGTCAGGTAGGCACTCAGTGAGAAGCTGGTATTTTAGCAGCAGTGGAAGGAGATGAGTAAGTGAGGCATCTGTACCTTATGCGGGAAGACTATCAGAGGCAGAGGAAGCAACAGGCCCCACAGTCCTGCAGGAGCAGCACACCCAGGCATTTAGAATTAGTAAGGAAACAGTCATCAGAACTAAACCAGGAGTCAGCAAAGAGGGAGGAGCAGACCAAGAGTGAGTCATCAGATTGGGGCTTCCGCCGTGGGCCTCCCTGCCCCTCAGGCCCTCGGGCTCTCTGGAGTTAGCCCACCAGGTCTCCTGGCCCATCTTCACGGCAGCAGGTTGCGTGACTTCTCTGCCTCCACTGTGTCACAGGTGCTGATTCCTATAGTGAATATCCTCATACAAATGTACAGATGATGGATGGACAGACAGATGATAGATAGCAGCTAGCTAGCTAGCTAGATAAGGAGAGATGGCAGGTAAGTATCTTATTAGTTCTTCTTCTTTGGAAAATCCTGACTGACACAACCACACAGTAACTAATCTAATACATTTACTATGATGTAATGGTAATGGAAATGATTATTAGTATATTCATAAATACAAAATACAAATTTTGAATTTAAACTTCAAAAAATCTTGGTCCATAGAGGCATAGGAAGTGTAAAAGAACTGATATAATTACATTTAAAACCACTCACAATAAAAATTTACCTGGCACAGTGAAACCAGTTAAATATTAAAGAAAAAAAAAGATGATGCAGTCTATAAAAGACAATAATGTCCATATCAAAGATTAAGTTAGATACTTGGAAAAATTGATAAAACCTTTCAATATTCTTTTTTAAAAATGGCAACTTTCAAGGTCATGCTCAAAGTCAAAGATGAATGGCAGTATGTCATTATCATACATTTTATCCTAACATTATGTAAAATATCTCTACTTCAATAGTTATTATTGAGTTAGCATTTCAGCACAAATAAATGATTGTTAATAAAGTTGAAATTTTTCTTTATAATTTTTAGTTTAATTTATAGAGAACATACAAGCTTTTTTAATGTCATCTCCTATGAAAAGTTGGTTCTTATTTTAAGGTAAATTATTTAAGCAGACATTTTTTTCCTGTACTGATTATTCATAGCTACTGAGAATTCTCTGTGTAGCATTTTTGAAAAGTGAATTATTTGATTGCATTTAATGCTCTCAAATATAATAGTATTCTTGTAAATAATATAATTTAGCACTGAGTGAGCTGTTGTGTTTTTTTAAAATTATTTCTTTAGAATTCTGATTATCTGAATGAAGGAAATAAACCATTATTGAACTCCAAAGTATATTTGGCCAATTATTTTATCACTTCATTAAATCACCTTAAAAAATAAGAGGCATAAATGCACTTCATTAAATAACCTTAAGAAATAACAGGCATGAATGGTGCTGAAAGGTTTTTAAGTAATTTATTAAAGCAAGTTATATGGCAAGGTATAAAGTTCCTAAGTGACAAAGTCATAATTTCGCGTCAAGATTTTCTGATTCTAAGCTTTGATTGATCTACTTTTACTAATACTTCTTTTTACTGATTGACAATTCCTTTATTTTAATAATACTAATGTAACAGGGTGCAGCCAAGAGGGGAGACCCAAATAGGGATTTGTAATAGGGTCCAGAAGAGCTTGTAGGTAATTGGCTCCACACCACAGGGCCACACCTGCCCAGAATGCTGGCAGCTGTGGCCAATTATGGGAGGAGCTGAGGAGGCTGCAGAGCAGGATTGGTGCTGGGATTTAAATGGAGGTGTGGCAGCCATTGGGGGGTCTCTCTCTTTGGGGGACCACATGTCTGTTTAGGACCACGTGGCTTTGGTATCTTGTCTGGGACCACACAGCTTGGGTGAGAGTCAGGACCACGAGGCTTTGGAAAGGCTCCCTTCTGCCATGTGGAGGGTGCCGGGAGGACTGTGTGCATTTGTGGAAAACTTTAGTTTGTATTTCAAATAAATAATAAGTTCGTTTCCTTTTCACTGATCTCTGTTATTGAGAGATGTCTTTCCCATTGGTGGCGGACAATCGAGCCCAGTAGGTGGTCCGGACGGTGTTAGTACACCATCCTGTGGGGGACCTCCCTTGGACCACTGTTCTGTAACACTAACAAATGTTTACTTGATAGCTGTTTCTCCCATTTTCACACAAATTTTGTCCCAAAACAAGCCAATTATTTGAATCTGTTTTTAGATGCTTAGAAGTTACCTTTTTTACAATTAGTGCCATACTACAATCAGTATTATGAAAGAACAGGAAGAATTCAAACTTTTCTCTTACGTGTTTCACAACTATTACAACCAGCTACAAATCTAGTTTGATTTGCAATATGTAATTAGTTTCCATTTGTAATATACAAATGTAACGGCTTTATCACTCAAAGAATTAGTTGAAAGCTCAACTAACCACCTAACTGGCAAACATGTTTTGAGCGTGATATGGTAACATTGCATGTAATACTATTGGTGATTTTAAAAAAAGAAAGAAAAAGATTGTCCTCAAGAAATTTACAGTAAAGTTTGATCATATATATATGTGTATGTGTATATATATATATATACATATATATATATATGCTTAGAAGTTACATGCTTAGAAGTTACCTTTTTACAATTATTATTATGAAAGAACAGGAAGAATATATATATACATATATATACGAAAAATATAGACAGCATAATATAATGTTATTTAAGGCTAAATTTATAAATTGTTAAATTATCTTAATTTACTGAAAGAATTATTTAAATTCCTTTCATAAAAGTTGGTATTGGAATTTTAATTGCACAGGTGATTTGTCATCTTGAATTTTTCTCCTTTTGCAAAAGAATAGTGTCTGTAGGGTGGAAAACTTGCTTCAGCGTTTGAATCTTGGTCGATAATAGCCTTTCAAAGCAAGTTACCACTAACTTAGGGCAAGTTACCATTTACTAAGGGTAAATAATAATCATGAGTTAAACATCAGCAACCAGGGTTTGTTTCTATTCTAAAACAGATACATCTAGTCATAATAGAAAAGGTAATTGTATCCCACAGAACTCTCCATATGTCCTTCTGGCATTTACAAGCTTAAGAAAATGAATGAAACAACTAATAATCTAATGAATAAAATGTGCAAAAAAATCTAGTAACAACATGTTGACAAATGAAAGTTTTTGTAGTCATGGCTAGAATTTGGCCGGCGGCAGAGCCATCAAACTTCAGGGGCAGAAACTCAGCACCAAAAGGGCCCAAGATGTTGAACCGGAGGCATATTTAGTTTTATAATTCGGCCGAATTTCAACGCGTGCCTGAGACCCTTGTCCTGGAGGAACATCGGGCTCTGTGTTTTGACGTCCAAGTTGGCATCCCTCAAAGTCAAGCTCTGGAACCGACAGCACAGAAAGGAAGGCTAGAGTACGCCTTCTCTTTGTTTTTTTTATGAAAGATATGTTAATGGTCTTGATGGGAGTCCAGCTCCAAAACGTTATTGGCACAAAACACCACAAAACAGCCAGGCTTCTTTTGCCAAAGCCCCATGGCAACTGAAACTATTTTCCAGACTTTTTTCCAATTTTGTAAATGGTGAGCTTAATGATCCCAGCGCTCTGCGTGACTCTGGCAATGAGATGTTGATCCAAAACAATAATCTAAAAATCATATGAATATTAAACCACAGGTTCTTGCTGTCTTGATCTTCATTTACATTTGTAAAATCTGTTCGTTTGGAGGAAAACATGTATTAAACTCATTCAAATGAAAAACTAGTTTAAAATCAGTAGCTTGACTCATCTGAAATGGAACTATTTATGTGTTAACTCTATTTAGGACACAGTAATACTTCTCTGTACCACTTAGGCCCAAGCACCCTCTCAGGCTACGAGTACTATTATTTTCTTTACATTGTATCAATAAAAATAAACACCCAAAACTTCTGCTGTATTTTCAAAAATTTACATGTAATATCTGCTTTCTTATTTCCAAATAGACTTTACAGAGATAGAATATGACAGATAAAATGTATTTATAATTAGACCTTTGTTACCAAAATTACCAAATTCACTTGATCACTGCCTTACTTTTTTTTTTCCATAGCCTTTGTCCCAACACATGTCTGATTTACCATCAGAGAGAGAGGCCCCTTCCAAACTCTTACTTTTATAAGCCAGTGAAACAAACCTGTAAGGACCGCATGCCTTTTCAACAGAGAGATGAAACATTTGATTATATTTCAATAAACTCCCATAAATTCGAGAGAAAAATAAGTTGTTTTAAAAGTAGGCTTATGAATGTTTTCATGTTATTTAGGGTACTCTGATGAATATATCTGACTTAAACTGAAATCTATAGTTGTTCTGATGTCTACATTTCAATTTCTATTTCCTTCTTATTCAGAATAGCAATGCTTACAATTAAAAATCTTTATGCCTAGCTTATCAGCCATAAGTGTTACCTGCCTTTAGAGATCGGTATATACACAAAAGCATGGGATAGGCGACTTACTTCCCATGCCTTTTCTGGAGAGCACACTGTGCGTGTGAATCACGGTAAAGAATTCAGCACTGGGGATACCAAATGACATGGGGGGATCATATTCTGAAGCATTTTAAAACTCATCTCTATCCATCAAATGCTAAAAATAGAAAGCATCCATAATGTATAACAAACACACATGTGCTGTTTATTCAAATTCTGATTCAATTCAGTGGTATGTTTTGGGGGTTTTGCAATTTAAAAAGAATGTAAAAGACGACCACTATTACATTTTTAATACATGTTATATATTATTTATCAACAAATGAGTGTTTGACAGAACATTTACCTAAATTCTTCTAAGTTCTAATGTATAAGAACTGTGAATTAGAAAGCTTTAATAAAATGAAGCACTTTGTCTTAAAATTGATAATATGTGAAAAATTCCAGATCTTTGGAAGCATGTTGGGATTTTAAAATATCAGTGTATGTTTTCTTTGTTAACACTCCTCATTATTATTCCTACATACCCTGTCATTCTCTTCTCTCCTTCTTTGGAAATATCGCCTTCTCTTGGAGCTTCAGCTTTTATTTAGCAAAAAAATTACTCCAATTAGAATTTTCAGAATACATTTGTATACAGTAGTTATGCATTTCCCTTTTTTTTTAAGTCAGCTTATTGGAACACCATGGCTAGTTTCCCCAGCTGGGCTGTGGGTCTTTTTGTTCATCATTCATTACTATTGAGAAAACAGGGAGATAGCAGGATCCAAACCATTTTTAAGATACACTAGTGACGTCAAACTAACATTCTGCTAGGATGTTCACTACTGTATAACATGAATATCTCTAGCTGACTATTCAAATTAAGTCTGAAGGAACTATTTAGGATTGTCTAGCATATCCAAAGTTTAAGTTAACATTGGAGGGCTTCAGAGGTATTTTTTAAAAAGAAAGGGAATCGTCATCCTTCAGTGTGGGTAAAAATGAGGCCAAACGCAAAATAGATGTGACTTTTAACTTGGAGAGGCATGCACAGTGAATCGCTGTTTCCATGAGCTTCTGCCCTACTAATGGTAAAGGCTGCTTTATGATAAAGTTTACTTTCTAATCACAACTACATGCATCACTCCCTGGTTAGGGCAACATATAGTGATGTATTGTAAGCTATTTAGAATTCTCATGGGCAATGCTAGTAGGGCCCTCGCTAGTTTACGGTGTCTGAGAACATGCCTGGCTGCCCGGGGCACGACCTTGCTTGGACAAGAGCACTCGAGCCGAGGTTTGACCTGAATTCTGGGGCTCACATCAACGTGAACCTCCTGTTATGCTGACATCTTTCACCTCCCGAAACTGATTGCCCAGAGGACTCCGAGGCAGTTGAATTAAAAGACTTAAACAGAAAGGCATAACCAACTATGACATCTCTTTTTGCCTGTGGTTGCTAAAGGCTGAATATTTTCATTCACAAGTTCCGCAAACGCGTTAACAAAAAATAATTAAAATCCCAGCTTTAAATCTTTTAAGAAAACAAGGGTGTTTCTCAAATACTACCTGCCCGCACACACTTTTAAAAAAGCAGTGGTGGAAAATTCAGCCACTCATCAAGGCTTACACTTACTTTTCTTAGTGGGTATTTATATTAGCCTTTCCTTTCCGTGCGTGACCAGTACATGATCAGGACTTCATCAGTGAGGGCATGAAGTGAAGCCTCCATGTGGTCGTTCTTCCTCTAATTTCTACCACTGCCATACGTCTTACCCACAACTTGAAGTTTTCTTGCAGGAAGATCCCATGGATAAAAGTTTTTATATTCATAAATAGTGTCCACATTGTGTGACTAAGCTTTTAGGGAAACTTGATCTCTCTAACTTGCCTAGATGCTGCACATTCATTTTTGATAATTTCATAATATGATCTGCATTTAAACTTAGCCGATTGGGCTTATGCATCCTTTCCCATAAACCTCTCTCCATCTGAGCCCCTGAACCTTTACTTCCACCATTTTTCTATTTTCTTCTATTGTTTGTGGTCTGCCTATTGAACACCAGGCATGCAAGCATCTCCCTCCCTTGATGGCTGTGTGGTGTTTCCAGTCAATCCCCAGCCCACCAAACAGTGCAGAACAATGTGTCCCTCTCCACTCATTGTCACCAGCAGCACGTGGCAGCACATGGTACCGTGAACTTTCTGAATAGGATGTGATTTGAAATGCACGCAGACACCCTGAGGGCATAGGTCTTATCCTGTGTTTCCTGATAGACAGGTGCATGGCTTACACTGGATAGCCTTGGCCAAATGTCTCCAAATGAGTGGCTCAAACAACAGAAATGTCTCGGTTCCAGAGGCTGGACACTTACAATGAAAAGGTCGGCAGGTCTGGTTCTTTCTGAGGACTGCGAGAGGGACAGTGTGCCTGGTCTCTCTCCTGGCTTCCGGTGATGTGCTGCTAACCTCTGGGGGTGCCTTGGTTTGTGGGAGCATCACCCCAATCTCTGCCTTCACCATCACGTGGCATTCTCCACGTGTGCCTCTCTGTGTCTACACACATTTCTTTTTTTTAAAGGGCACATGTCCTATTGGATTGCTGGATGGGGACGTCCCTATTCCCGTAGGACCTGACCTAACCTTAACTAATCGTGTCTGTAATGATTCCATTTCAAAATGAGCTCACATTCTGAGACACGAAGGGTTAGGATTTCAACGTCCAAATCAGCAGGTGGGCAGAATTCCACTCAGGACAATGATAACCCACAGAACACTTGGTGCCTTAAACCAGCACCCATTTGTTACATTTGGCTCATGCCTCGTGATTTTTGGCTGGGTTTAGCAGGGCGGTTCTTTCCGCCTCAGATGAGCTCACTCATCCACATCTTTTGTGTGTGGGGGGGCGGGTTGGCTGGCTGTCAGCTGAAAAAAGGAGATCAGTTGGACCACAAGTCTTTCATCATCCAACTGACTAGCCCTGACTTTTTCACGTGGAGACTGGGCAAGTTATCAAACAGGAGAAAGCAATTGTGAAAGGATTTTGGAGGCCCAGGCTCGAACGGGCACAGCATCATTTTTGGAAAGCAATCCCACAGGAGAGTCCAAATTCAGGAGTGTGGGAAATACAATCGACCCATTATTTAGGAAGAGCTCCAGAGTCATATTGCAAAAGGGCAGACGGGAAAAATCTCAGTCGATTTTTCTAAACATTTTAGCACATAGCTCGACACCTTGCACAGTGCTGTCCCTGAAAGAAGGTCATGGATGGTGCTTTTTAAACATATTGTAATGTAAATCGACACCATGTTCTTCTTTTCATTCCAGAGCTAACATGTAAAACAATGATAAATACAAACATAATATCTCGAAGCCATCTGAATTCCAAATATAGCCTGGTTAATGTGGTATAATTTATAACTGTTGACTATTAAAATGGAAATGGGAAAAAAACCCTTAGAATATAGAACTAGATCACATCAAGGCATAATGCTGTAAACATAAACCTGCAGTGGAGAAAATGAAAAAAAAATACCAAGTGGAATAAACATCCCAGGGAGGCATGTTTGATGACAGATTCATGTGCAAAACCTATAGCTAATTCATTAATATTAAAATAACTCAGAAAAATAAAAGTGTTGATAATGAAAGGCTTCCTGTGAAAGCTAGGAAGTGGAGCCTGTTACCAAACCCCTACTGCTATTGTATATCAGTATACAGGGCACACATGAGTACTCTGGACAACAGAAGGGAGACCCGCTCTTGGCAGACTAGATGATCTAATAAACTTTTTGTGGCTTGCTTCAATCACCAGTAAGTGTATATCAAACTCATATTACTCCTAGTACTGTTTCTATACCTACAAAACATGCTTTGGATTTCTGCTTTGGCCACTGAGACCCCTTGCTAGCAGGTAGGGGGATCCCTGACACAGTGGCATGGGTATTCTTCATCCGTAAATTTTATATATCCGCTAGAAACTAAAATGTGGTATTACGATATATAGATAGAGAGAGAGAGATAAAGAGAGGACATAGGCATATACGTAGACCAAATGTATGTAAAAATGTGCGTTTCTGAAACTGAGTGCCAAAGCCCTACCCTAACTCAAAGTCACAAAGGAACCTGAACTTCTCTGGTCTTGCAGTGCTGGGGACTGGGCTCTGAATTCTGTCAGGTGAACTCAGCACACAAGAGATAGCTAGCTCCCTGGCAAGTCCAAATTCAGAAACCAGCACAGCTAAGAAATGACTGGCCCATCTTTAAAAATATATAGAATACTGGCATAATATTTCTGTCTTGCTATCTATTAAAGAAATCAGGTGAACATTTCCATATTTTAATGACTATTCTCCAAATTGTTATTGCACATTGTTTGGAGAAAAAATACAACTTGTAAGACCACATGAATATTGACCAAATGAACCCTATGTATTACAATAACCTATCTCTTCTGTTTATCAAGGATATTCATGGACTCTTTTAATTCACTTTTGTCACATAATCCAATATTGCCCTGCTATAGACAGGTTTGGATATTATTTTACTATTCTTCTCTTAATTTCAATAACATAGCATTGCAACAGGACGCCTAAAAGGTTTTTTTCTGGAGGTTGAATTTAGTGACAATGGTGACAAGGAAACAGAACCTAAAGCCATAAGACACAGCCATTGATCGATTGCTGCGAAATGACAGCTGCTAGACAAACCATGCTGACTTGAAACAGAGCTGCGTTAGCTTAAGAAACAGCTACAGAAGACTGAAATAAAATGACAGAATTTCACAGGGAGAAAACCTCTGCGTGCACCGGGCAAACGCGTCTTGGTGTTCTGAACGTGTGTCAGTTCTCGGGGGAGAGACATTGATCTTCACCCTTCCACGCACTTCCACTTGCACAGGGCGGTCGGGTGGGGAGGCTGGCAACACCAAAGAGGCACGTTCACGGCATGAATATTTGCAGGCGAAGACAATGCTGTCGGTGCTGGTATGCAGTTAGGTATTTGTGGTGCGGGCTTCCGACACGTAACTATGGCTTTTTGTCACATAGTCCAAAGTAAAGTTTAGAAGAATCACTAATGCTTTATTTAGCTTTGTATGTTTTGTCTTTATGCCCTACATATTCATTTGCAATTTTATCAAGGATAGAAACATAGAGTGTATATTTAATTAGGCTGGTGATGTTTATATACATTTATGATGACCTTGACTTTTTCAAGGTCAAGCCAGTCACGGAAGTTTCTTCACCCATAAAATTATTAGTAGTAATAATAATTTCAATATGAAAGAGTTCTTTAGATAAGCATATAAAATCACATATACAAATAATATTCTGCAAAACAGTAGATGCTACAAATCGTTATTATCCTACATAGCAGCTAGCACGGGCCTATTAAGAGAAAGCAATAAAAAAAAGCTAGGTAAATAAGTTACTGAAAATGATTTTCCCCAGAGAAGGAGCCTTCTCATATGTAATCCTGGCCCATTATAAACTGGCAGTTGGTGGTGATTTTAAATATTTTACACAGTATTCCAGATTGTACAATGGTGTTCTTTTCACATCAACTTTCTCTAAGTTCTATTATTCTCATTTCATATCTCTATAAATTATTTATTTAACTGTGACTCTTTTTTTCTCTTTTATATACATATTGAGCCATGTCAGTTTCACGATGCAAGTATGTTTCCTCTATTGACAGAAATACATTATCCACATGAATTTAACAAAGTGTCTTTGTGCAAAAAAAAAAAAGGAAAATAAAAACTTAGGCAGGTTTTTGCCAAATTAAAGACTATGTTGGAGATGAGCTAATTTAAAAGATGAGGTATATCGCATTCAAGAAATTCAATTTAGGGCATCCTAAGGGATGCCTGCTTTCGAGTTCCTGCAGGTGTTTATTTGCAATTTTGTGTAATTATAATGCACAATTCTTTAAAGGGTGTCCCAAGATGAATCGCAATACAGATTTACTTCTTCAAAATAGTTATTGTTTCTCCAAACAATACAGGAGAACCCATCTGGTTGTTAACATAGAATGAAATCAGGGGATATAAACATTCTGATCCGTGACATTTTATTTGGACTATCAATGACAACAGTACGCTACAATAGCATGATATAATAATCTAACTGGTTGTTAATCTAATCTAACTGGTTGTTAATCTAATCTAATCTAACATACAATAGCATGATATAATAATCTAACTGTTCAAACATTGTACAAATAACCAGTCTGCAACCAAGTATCAACAACCTATTATATTTTTCAAATCGTGACACTTGATAAAGTTTTATAATGTAAAGAATGGATGTCATAGGCACATACTAGGTAATATTTTATATTATATATACAAGATAACATCGACTAGAGTATTCTGGGAAGATGTCAGGGTTAGAAGGACCTATGGACAATTGTACTGACAGAAATAGTCAGATGCAACTGTTTTGGATCTCTGGAGCCTATTGAAGGTCTGCAACTTTCTGAAGAAGTCTTAGGTGACAAAATTATTAATTTTGTTCAATTTCAGATCTTCAAAATAATACCACTTATTTTCCATCCCTCAACCCTGCAGCACACGGTAGCTCATGTATACCTTGGAGTAGCTTACACATAGCTTGGGGGGGTCAACATGGGCATAAAAACCTTATCTTCCAAATATCAGGGATATGTGATCTGATAGTTGATCACTGTTATTGTTGCTGTTGTTTAGTTTTTTTTTTTTTTATCAGATAAGGTCATTGTTGTTGTACCTCCTCCATCATTGCAAGTCCCTCCTCGTATTGCCAAAGTGACTTCCAGGGTATTAAAAGGGTTAAATGTTTTTTTCCCACCCTCTGGTCTTCTCTTTTTCTTTGGGAGCCAGGTAGTAAAGAGTAGGGTATTGAAAAGCCACCATATATGTGCAGAAAATTCCAAAGTCATTGCACATGTCCAGAGAAAGGAGCCAACTCAGAGAAAAATCTAATAAGACTTTAGGTTTATAAGTCAGTCTGATCCTCATCACCAAGATACCTGAAACAATCAAAAGAACAAAAACAAAAGACAAAACCAGCAGACTTTGAGTAAGAGTAGAGTCTGATATTCCTGGGTCTCCACACTATCATATTCAAATGTCTAGTTTTCAAGGAATTAAAAAAAAAAAAACAGGTCTAGCTCATTCAAGGGAAAAAAAACAACCAAACAAAAATTGTCATGGAAATAGGCCTGATAACAGATTTATTAAACAACACCTTTAAAAAACAATGTATGAGATTTACTCAAAGAACTAAAGGAAGGTATGAAAAAAGTCAAGAAAATAATGTAAGAATAAAATGAAATATTAATAAAGAGAAAATTTATTTTTTCTTATTATCAAAAGATATCAAAAAGAAATTCTAGATCTGATAATTACAATAACTGAAATGAAAATTTCACCAGAGGGACTCAAATGAAAACTGAAAAGCCAGCAGAATAAAAAAGAATTGATGAACTTGGATATAGGACAATAGAAATTTTCTTAACTGAGACAGAGAAAGAAGAAAGATTGAAGAAAAGTGAGGAGGATCTAAAACTTATGAAGAGCACCATCAAATAGACCAAAAATTGTGGATTCTCAGAAGGAGATAAAAAGGTGAAAGGGACAGAGAGAGCATTTAAAGAAATAATGACTGAAGACTCCAGACCTTGATCAAATTCATGAATCTGAGCACCCAAGAAGCTTAAAACTCTCCAAGTAGACTGAACTAAAAGAGTCCCACAGCCCTGTACATTAAAATCAAACTGTCAAAAAAAAACAAAACAGAATTTTGGAAGCAGCAAAAGGAAAGCTACTCCTCACATATAAGCAATCCTCAATAAAAATTTTCACCAGAATCTTGAAGCGTCAGAAGGCAGTAGGCTGATATATTTAAAGCGCTGAAGAAAGAATCTGTCTACCAAGAATCCTAAGTCAGGGTGAAGTATTCTTCAAAGGGAAGAATGATATAATTAAACCCACACTGCAATAAATACTAATGGGAGTCGCAAACATCAGAATGAGAGGAATCAAGACAGTAACTCAAAGCCGTATGAAAAAATAAAGATCTTTAAGGTAAATACATGGATCATTATACAAGCTATTATTATTACAACAACAGTATGTAACTTCACTTTTTACTTGCTACGTGATTTAACTGACTAATTCATTAAAGAGTCACTAGCTTATGTTTTTTGGACACACATGTAAATTTTGCCACATCAATGAATGATGGGGTTGGAGCTGTAAGGGCTCAGAGTTTTTTTAAATATATTATTTATTTATTTTTAGAGAGAGGGGAAGGAAAGGAGAAAGAGTGGGAGAGAAACATCAGTGTGTGGTTGCCTCCCACGTGGCCCCTACTGGGGACCTGGCCCACAACCCAGGCATGTGCCCTGACTGGGAATCGAACCCATGACCCTTTGGTTCACAGACCCGTGCTCAATCCACTGAGCTACACCAGCCAGGGCAGGGCTCAGAATTTTTATAAAATGTAGTATACATACAAAAAGATATTATTGAGCCTAAAAGCCAAAAAAAACTGACATATGCTACAACATATATGAATATTGAGGGTGATATTCTGGGTGAAACAAGCCAATCACAAAACGAGACACACTATATAATTCCACTTATATAGGTACTTAGATTAGTCAAAAACCTTCGAGACATAGACTAGAATGGTGATTATCAAGGACTAGTGGCAGGAGGGAATGGAGAATCATTGTTTAATGGGTCTAGAGTTTCAGTTTTGCAAGATACAAAAAGTTATAAGAATGAATATTGGCGATGGTTGCACACCAATGTGAACAAAATACAACTAAACGGTACTTTTAAACGGTTAGAATAGTAAGTATTATGTTATTCATATTTTACCACAATCAAAAATATTGGGAAAGAAGATAACTTGGGTAGACCTCCATATTTGAACACTGTCAAAGGATGGAAACTAAGTGGAATGAGAAACAACAGAAAGGACAGTGAACACAGTGAAGCGTGAAGAGTGGAGAGAGAGAAACGGCAATCCAAGTACAGAAAGTGAGAATGAAATGAAAAGTAAAGCTTAATACCTTGCTTTTATACCTCGAATGTGTTTGAAACCCTAGCAACCATGCATAATAGTCTCAAAAATTATAATTCACCAAACATGGCCCTATGAGAGGTAGAAAGTCTAACTTAACCAATGACCATAGGAGATGTAGAAAGCGTTTTCAAAGAACCATTGCAAAAATATGTTAGGCCCAGGGACATCAAAGGGAAATCCTTCCACTCTTAAAGGGACAGAATATTCCAAGGCTAGCTAAAATTTGCAGGGAATAAAGGAAAACATCTTCCAAAAAAATGTATGATATGACATTGACATTTCAATCTGAAAACGCCACACATATACAGAAAATAACACTAACTATAAAATAGCTTTAGAAGCATCAGGAAACAATTCAAATAAATATTAGTGAAAAATTATTAGCATGTGAAAAAATAAAGCATTGTGACCAAAAGCTATTTTTCCTGGAATACAAGGATGGTTTGACATTTTAAGACTTTAATGTAACTCATTGCATGGAGATATCTAAGGACAGAAGCCATATGATCACCTTTCTTGCTGAAAGTGTACATTACACACTCATCATAATTCCTTCTACAATAATAATAATATTTGAGTGGATCTTCTTTCTTAGAAGATGCTATGCCAACATATTTTCAAAAGGAAAAAAAAGACACTGCTTACACCCTTGCTAAAGTAAAAATGATCAGAGGATGCTCACTTTCTTTAGCACTGTTTAATATTCTGTTCCAGGAATTAACCAGCATAATTAGACAACAACACATTTTGAAACGCTTAAAATCAATATGTTCTTTATATGCAGATGATATACTAGTTATTTGGAAAACCCAAGGGTACCTAGAAGAAAATCTAGAACTAAACAAACAACCAAGTAACCACATCTAAAATTGGCGTACAAAATCAGTAGCTTTTATTTATTTAAGCAATCATTACACACAGTCTTTGCGGTGGGTGGTTCAGATATGTGAATCTCAGTTGTCATGATCTAGTAAAATAACACTGGTCCCCCCCCTCCGCCAACACGGCTCAAATTTCAGTTACCATGGTACACCAAGTATTAGAATTACAGGAAGTGTAAACTTCACTGCTAGCGCTTCTGTCTGTTCATGACATAAATTACAGATATACATCATGATGAATCAAATGCCAATTCTCAGCTCTCAAATAGGCCTCGGGACTATGAAATGTTCACACTTCCAATGCATCTTTATATTTCATGTACAAAGATCATATGTAGCAAGTGACTGAATTTCTTTCATAATTTGTCCTTCCAGTAATGACAAAAGCAAATTCTTCTATTTCTTCCAGAATAGTACATTAAC
>PVKM010031446.1:0-16662 GCA_004027735.1 Carollia perspicillata | reverse complement strand
TGAGACACAGGCCAAATGAAATGCAAAAGGAGAAAAACTGAAAGACAGATTCCTTGGGACAGTGGTGTCTGCCACATGAGGCTAATTTGAACTTGATACTGATGGACACAAGGAAAATGCAAATTATATTTTAATAAAAATAACTTCAGAAGATAGTAAAAGAACAACAATGAACCTAAAGAAAGCAGAGGAAAGAAATAATAACAGAGAAAATCAAAGAAAACATGGGAAAATTGGGAAAAGTTAACAAAAATCAATGTTGTTCTTTGACAAAATTAAGCAATGTGACTAACCCTGTGGCAGAACTGATACAGAACAAAGGAGCACAGCCCAAGAAATTAAGGTCTAAGAAAAGGATATCTTTATAGATCAATATGTATTAAAATCATGAGATAACGATGATCGATTTTATGCCAATAATTTTCAATACTAAGGTGCAATAAATTTACAAATAAATATTTGTGCAGAATGAACTTGAGAAGAAATTAAAATATTTAAAAAATTGCAATGTGAGTTAGAAAATCCTATCATGTAATATTCACTAGGGTGAGAATACTTTACAGTTGAATTTTCCTAGATCTCCAGGACAGAGATAATTGTTTTCCTATATAAATGATTCTACAAAATAGAAAACAGTAAAATACTTTTAAAGTCCCTTTATAAAGCAAAAGAAACCTGTTATCAAGTCCAGATAGGAACAAAACAAGAAAATAAAATTACATGCCAGTTTTATGTATGAATATAGATGTGCATTTGAATATAGAAATGAGGGATGATTAATAGGCGAGGAAAGAGAAAAATATTTTTGAACTAAAAGTGGAAGACTATGATAGAACTAGGAGTATGCTCAAGTTAATATATGAGGATGGAAGGAAAGGAATGGAAAAACATTCTTTTTGTTTTGTTTTGCTTTATTTTTTAAATTTTTAAAATTTTATTAAATTCATTGGGGTGACATTGGTTAATATAATTATATTTCATCCATGCTGTTGCAAAGGGTAAAATTTTCTTCTCTTCTTACACCAAGTAGTATTCTATTGTGTAAATGTCCAATAGTTGTTTTGTCCACTCATCTGTTGATGGACACTCGGGATGCTTCCATATCTTGGTGAATAATGCTGCAATGAACATAGGGGTTCTTGTGTTCTTTTAAATTAGTGTTTTGCATTTCTTTGGATATATTCCCAGAAATGGGATCACTAAATCAAAAGGCAGATCCATTTTTAGTTTTCTTAGGAATCTTCATACTGCTTTCCACAGTGGCTGCACCAATCTGCATTCCCACCAACAGTGCAGGAGGTTTCCCCTTTCTCCACAGCCTCACCAGCACATGGATAGACCTGGAGGACATTATGCTGAGTGAAACAAACCAGTCAGAGAAAGACAAACACCATATGATTTCACTCATCTGTGGAATCTAGTGAACAAACTGAACTAATAAGCAAAATAGAGACAGACTCAGAGATAGAGAGCAAGATGACAGCTGTTTGGGGGTGGGATGGTTAGGGAGTAAAGGGATGGAGCAAAGAGGAAAAAGGGCTCATGGATATGGACAAAGGTGTGGTGATTGCGGAGGGAGGACGTAGAAGGGGGATAAATGGCAATGGAAAAAACACAATAAAATGAGTAAATAAAATAAAATTATATAGGTTTCAAGCGTACAATTCTAAAATGCATCACCTGTATATTGCATTGTGTGCTCGCCACCCAAAGTCAATTCTCCTTCTATAACCGCATATTTCACCCCCTTTACCCTTTTCTACTTCCTCCCACCCCATTTCTTTCTGGTAACCACCATACGTTGTCTGTACCTGTGACTTTTTATTTACTTGGTTGGTGGTTGTTTTCAGTTTTATTTTCCACATATGAGTGCAATCACATGGCTTCTGACTTACTCTGTCTGACTTATTTTGCTTAGCATGATATTCTCAAAATCCATGCATGCTGTTGCAAATGGCAGCATTTCATCTTTTTATGGATGAGTAGTATTCTGTTGTATATATTTACCACATCTTCTTTATCTAACTATCTATCAAAGACATTTTGGTGGTTTCCACATCTTGGACACCATGAATAGTGTTGCAGTGTACATAGGGGTGCATATATCTTTGTGAAAAAATGTTTTCAAATTCTGAGGGTAGATACCCAAAAGGGAGTTTTCTGGTTCATATGGTAAGTCCATTCTTAATTTTTTGAGGAACCCCCATACTGTTTTCCATAGTGGCTGTACCAGTTTACACTCCCACCAGCAGGTAATGAGGGTTCCTTTTTCTCCACATCCTCTCCAACACTTGTCATTACTTGCCTTGATGATAATAGCCATTCTAACAGGTGTGAGGTGGTATCTTCTTGTGGTTTTGATTTGTTTTTCCCTAACAGCCAGTGAAGTTGCGCAGCTTTTCATATATCTGTTGGCCATTTGTATAAGGTCTGTCCAGAAAAAGTCCAGCCATTGTCAATATAACGAGAATGTCAACATAACCTGGCAGCCAAGGAGAGTGGACTTGAATGCACATGCATTAACAATGACAACTTCACTGTACTAGTCAGTGGGGGCAGTAGACACTATTGAGTGAGCATGTGTACTGTGTGGCCATCAGATTCAAAATGACTGAGTGAGTAGAGCAATGAATCTGCACCACATTTTGCATTAAGCTTGAACATTCCTCCATGGAAACTGTTCAGATGATTCAGAAGGCCACAGCTATGGGCAACTGGTGACCGGCAGCTTCATCACAACAATGCACCAGCTCATACATCGTGTCTCGTGCAGAGTTTTTTGGCAAAACATCAAATCACCCAGGTGACTGAGCCACCCTACAGCCCAGATTTGGCACCCAGAGACTTCTGGCTTTTCCCAAAACTCAAATCACCTTTGAAAGGGAAGAGATTTCAGACAGTCAATGAGATTCAGGAAAATAAGATGGGGCAGCTGATGGTGACTGGGAGAACTGTGTGAGGTCCCAAGGTGCCTACTTTGAAGGGAACTGAGGCATCACTGTCCTGTGTACAATGTTTCTTATATCTTGTATCTTTTTAAATAAATGTCTCCATTTTTCATATTATATGGCTGTATACCTTCTGGACAGACCTTATACACACATAAGATTTATACACAAAACATACATAATTAAATATATGTTGGCATTATTTTAAAAAACTGTTATCTTTTATACCAATTAAGAATAAGGAAAAAACTTTATCTTACTTTCACTTATTCCTTTTCTAGTGTTCTTCCTTACTTTGTGTAGATCTAAGTTTCTGACCTATATTATTTTTCAGCTCTCTAAAAATCTTATCATTTATTTCCAAGACAGGTCCCTCAGGTTTTATTTGTCTAAGAAAGTAGTTATATCTCCATCACTTTGAAGGATAATTTCATAGAATACAGGATTCTAGGTTGGTGGTTTTCTCTGAACACTTTAAATATTTCATTCCACTCTTTTCTTGCTTGCATGGTTTCTCAGGAGAAGTTGAATGTAATTTTTATTTTTGTTGCTTTATAAGGTGTTTTTTTCCTCTGTTTTCTTTCAGAAATTTTTTCTTTATCTTCGTTTTCTGTAATTCAAAAAAGATATACTGATGTGTAGTATTTTGGGGACTTGTTGTACTTGGTGTCCTTTGAGCTTCCTGGATCTCTTGTTTGGTTTCTAGTTAATTTGGGGGAAATTCTGTCATTATTGTTTCAAATATTTCTTCTGTTTCTTTCTTCTTTTCCTTTACATCTGATGTTCCCATTATGTGCATGGTAACACCTTTTGCAGTTGTCCCACAATCCTTTGGGAACAATTTTTTTCAGCTTTTATTCTCTTTGCTTTTCAGCTTTTGAGGAGTCTATTGATATATCTTGTATCAATAGCTCATAGAGTCCTTCCTCAGCCACGTTCTGACTACTAATAAATCCATCAGGGGTTCTTCTGATGGACAAAACTTCTGTAGCACT
This sequence comes from Carollia perspicillata, assembly GCA_004027735.1. Classification (NCBI taxonomy): domain Eukaryota; kingdom Metazoa; phylum Chordata; class Mammalia; order Chiroptera; family Phyllostomidae; genus Carollia; species Carollia perspicillata. The sequence goes on along the minus strand of PVKM010031446.1, from coordinate 12,719 downwards.
TGTAACAGATATAACACTTATGTTACAGTGTTACTATTTCTTTTTTTTCTCGCCTGTGCTTTTGGTATCATATCCAAGAAAAATCATTTTTAAATCCAGTGTTGTGAAACTTTTCCCCTAGCAGTTTTGTATAATAAACTTTGATTGATATAATAAACTTTATTTATTATACTTGTATAATAAACTTTTCTTCTAGCAGTTTTATGGTTTCAGGTCTTTTTTAAAATCTTTTTTTAAGGTTTTATTTATTTATTTTTAGAGAGAGGAAGGGAAGGAGGAAGAAAGAGAAAGAAACATTGATGTGTGGTTGCCCCCGGAACGCCCCCTACTAGGAACTTGGTCTGCAACCCAGGCATGTGCCCTGACTGGGAATCGAACCACAGACCCTTTGGTTCTCAGGCTGGCACTCAATCCACTGATCCACACCAGCTAGGGTAGGTTTTTAGGTCTTATGTTTAGATTTTTAATCTGTTTTGAGTTAATTTTTATATATGGTGTGACGTAAGGATCCAGGTTCATTCATTTGCAAATGGATATCTAGTTTTTCCATCACTATTTTTTTCAAGAGACTATCCTTTTCCTATTGAGTTCTTTCTGGGAATCTCTGTTCTATTTTATTGGTTTATATATCTGGCTATGCCAGAACAACACTGTTGTTGTTAACTTGGCTTTGTAACATAGTTTGAAATCAGGAAGTGTGGGGTTTCTGACTTTCTCCTTCTTTTTTAAGATTTTGTTGTTGTTGTTTTGCTATTTGAGGTTTTTTGTTTTGAAGTTCAGCTCTTCTGTTTTCAGGGCAAAGAGACTGGAAGTTTCTTTTATGAAAAACAGACTGGTTAAATAAGAGGAAGACATGCACCCTCTGGGTGCTATGGTTTAGAGGAATACGAAAATGTAGGAATCTACAAGGAGAAAAATAGTCACTGCCCCTTCAGTAAAAATCTGCTTCCCACACCAGCCTTAGATCTTATGTGTAGGAGTTTTCCTCATGTATGTATCCACGTACATCAAAGGGTGTTTTCTCTTTTTCAATTTAGGCATGTTAAGGACACCATGCTGGATGTATAGGCTATACCAAAACTGCTTAAACTTTGGGAGATTTAAATGGGTAATTTATCCATTCACTTATGAAGTGTGTTCCTTGCACTATGTTATGCTCTGGGCATGCAGGGGTGGACAGTGGTGGGCAAAGCCGACCTGAACCCTGCCCTCCAGAGACGTGATTCAGCAGCTTCTCGTGTGTGTGAGCACAGCCTAACGTGTCATAGTAAGAGACAATTCCTCATTTGCCTCTTTAGCTATAGAATGTAATTTTTCTAATTTTTCGGGGGCATAATCTTTGACAAATTTTCATCAAGGAGAAGAGACACTTGCTCATTTTTAGTATAGGAAATTCAAGCAATCTGTAGGTATGAACTGAGAACAAAACACATGCCATTCCATATTGTAATATTCAACAAGAAGTTTTGCTTTAATTTAAATATATTTTAGGTTTACATAAGTGACTTATTTCCTCCTCTAACATCATGAAATAACCTCTTTTGCTCTGTGTGAGTAGTGCAAGCTGAGACGTTTACCAGGAGCAGAACAGCAGAGCTTTGGCCACATGGTCTGCTGCGTGGAGGGGCTAAATTGTGCCCATCTGCTTTTGCCTAGTGGCTGGCTTGAACGTTGTCCTGACTGGGAAATTCTCTGTCTTGGGGATGAAACTAAACATATGAAGAAATTGGGGTTTATCTAGAGGGTCATCATCACCTAGACACATTTTCTTTCAAAGGAATTGAAAATTTTAGGCAGCTATTTAAGGCCCCAGTTGGAGGTGGAAGAGGAGTTTGGGAGTGAGAGTGAAGTTCAGATTTCTATTGTATTCTTCCACTGCATAGGTTTGTGATCCGGAATTAATTTTAATTAACTTCTTTGTGTCTCAACTTTATCTTTGTGTCTGTTTCTTCATCTCTGAGTGGGGATGTTAAAAATAGTGTCTACCTCACAGATTGTTAGGAGTATTATTTAAGTTCACATTTAAAAAGCACTTAGAATGTGTCCTGGGCCAGAGCACACATTATATCAATGTTAAACAATAAATTTGAAATGTCCATACATTTATGTGCTTTTTGTATTTCATTGTATTTGAAAAACTTTGAGGTTTATAATGAAGATAGAAGGGATTACTTTAACGGAATTGAGGGAATGTGTATATGACACAGAAACTCCACTTTTCCTAGGAACTTTTATAATATGACACAGTCTCTTTTTTTCATCAAATTTAACATTTGACTCAGTATTCATTTTGGGGGGTGTGTTTTCTGAAGATTTTGCTGGTTCAGGGGATTTGGGATCCTGGCAAATGAAATGACAGATCTTTATTTAGATACTTACAAGCTTTGGAGACATTAGAATTAGGCTGACGATCTTATTGTGTGGCATTCCATGTTCTAGAACTAGTCTTTTGTCTCTGGTGTGGCTCTCATTGTGAAGTGTCCCTGGGGATTGAAGAGTGGCAAACATATGCCGACAGAGAAGGCGCACACAGAGCTCACTTCTCACCAAGTATTCTCTTTTGGGTCGATCTGCACATCAGAGGTTGAAGGCAGGACGCTGACGGTGTGAACTGCTTTTTATAAATGGAATACGCCAGTTGTTTCCTGAGTTATTTAATACTCCTTTCCATGTGTGTGAAATTTTAGCTACAGAACCTTTAAGTTGTCAAAACTTCTTAATTAGAACCGTGAAAATACCCTTAAAACATTTGTGTACCAAAAACATGTTCGGTTTCGTCACATGGTTCAAAGTTTGGTCGCTCCCAGGAATGCTGACATGTCACATGTATTCACATAACAAGAAAGCAGCTCAGAAATGCCCTGATAACAGATTAGTATGCCAAGGTTTTGTGTTAAAATGAAAAAGATGACATTGGCAAAAAGTAAAACTCCAGGCTCTGAGATCCGCTTCCAATAGGAAGCTACTCTGCCTGTGATTTTATTTTCTAGGTCATTGTTTCCCAGACAAGTTGCTGAACCCCTGTTGGGACTGTGAGGATACCGTGAGTGTCCTTGGTGATCAGAGCAGGGAGGGCCAGCAGGGCAGGCAGTGGTGAGGGACTGCAGCGCCAGCGAGCCGCCTTCTAGTCTTCTCAGATCTTCTGCCTTGCCGAAAGAGAGATGAGTACTGGAGTTTTCTCTTTATTTTTTCCCTTTCCTTCACAATCAGAGCTAATGACTATTGAGCAATTACTTTCTGCCATGAGGCAATGTACTGACTGAATTAGATAAATTATTTCATTTACACCTCAGCATGATTTCTTATAGCATCTATGAGATAGCTGCTTTACATTTTTTTCTCCAGTTCATAGAGGCTTGGGGAGTTTTAGTGATTTTATATAAGGTCATTCAGCTGAAAAGAGTTGCCACCAATTTTGAACAAAGGCAGTCTGACTGCAGGACCCACACAGTCTTTTCTCTGTTTCCCCATTTGGTGTTCATCACGGAATCTTATTGGATGAAACGGTCTGAACACCATTCTTCTATCATCACCGACTAGGCTGAGGGCGGGGAGCAAGCCACCTCAGTGGGGCATCTTAGAATATTCGGAGAAGCTTTTCAAATGCTTCCTACAGAGATTTAGAAATGCCCTTTAGAACTCTCAGGCTCTGCTTAAGAACTACTTTGTCTAATGAGAGAAAGAGAAATTATTTTTAAAGTGCAGGAACTATGAAGGCTATAGAGGTTGACCAAAGTTGAAGAACGTTCTTGGTTCATTCTCTGGCTTCCCAGACGACTTTGACACAGTTACTTGTTTTTGGTGAGAGGACATCAGGCCCGAGATTTCTTCCGTTTCTCTTCGAGAAAGTGGCTGAAGTGTCTCCCCACCTCTACTTTGCTTCCTTCTGCTACTTCCAGCCTCTCATGGAGACAACCGTGTAATAACGTGGTCACTGTTGAGAAGAGACCCATTTAACAGCTTGGTTCTTCCAAATGAATGCCCAGATGGAATACAAATGGGATTTCCAGTAATGGTGGCAAAAAGAACTGGGGTTATTTCATCCACAAACTATTTTTTTTTTAAATGCTATTTAATGCTATTACAGATAATTAGTTGAAGGCTCTGGAAAATTTCCAAAGTAGACACAAATTGAGAAAAAGAATATTATCAAAAGACTATTATTGCATTGGGTAAGAGCTGTAAATTAGTGACTTTCTCCCCTGGCGTGCTCCCGACACCCAGCTTGCAGTCTAAGCGAACCTCATCTTTCCTGGTGTGAGTCGGACGGTGCTCCAGTTCAGAGCAGCAGTCATGCTGGTTAAGTTATAGGGAGATTTTGAAAATGAAACAGCCACATTCACCTGACAAGTTACCTTTTTCCCCTCAAATGATCTTTTAGGACAGTCACCTCTCAGTGCTCTGAGATGGTCTGTGATCCATTTGTGTGGTATTATCTCTGTTTTACAATTGGAGTTTCCTTGAAAAGCACTGAACACGTCGGGATATCTAGGGCACAGCAGACACACCAGGCCTTTAACTCTGGTGGTAGGCGGAAGCCCTTTGGGCGGTGAAGGTTGTAAGAGTGTAGAGGAAAACACACTCTCAGGAAGCAGAATATGCCTTTGACTATTGTTACTGTGCTATTAGTTGTTCACATGTGACATATCTACCAGAATCTATTGGGTGCCCAAGGGTTCTGTCCCATTGATTTAGATAATTCCAGAGACAAGCTGGGGTGACACACACACTCAGGATAGATCAGTGGCTGGAAAGACTGAAATGTTTGTTGGAGTTGCATCAGTGTGGGGCCTTTTCCAGATCTAGATACACATAGAAGAGTTGGAAAACAGGGATCTAGCCTGGCCTGGGCTTTTTTTTTTTTTTATAAGATTTATTTATTTATTTTTATAGAGAGGGGAAAGGAGGGAGAAAGAGAAGGAGAGAGACTTCAGTGTGTGGTTGCCTCTCACATGCCCCTTTCTGGGGACCTAGCCCACAACCCAGGCATGTGCCTTGACTGGGAATCGAACCTGTGACCCTTTGGTTTGCAGGCCAGCACTCAATCCATTGAGCCACATGAGCCAAGGCTGGCCTGGGCTCTTGACTGACCCTCTGCACACCATGACCACCAAGTTAACTTGATCTACACATGGAACTCTCTACTAGAAACCAAACTGGCCTCCCTGGGCAACTGTATCAGTTAGGGTTCTTCAGAGAAACAGAATCAATCAGGTAGATAGAAAGGTAAATAGGTAGATAGATAGACAGACAGACAGACAGACAGACAGACAGACAGATAGATAAAAGGAAGTTTATTATAAGAAACTGGCTCATGCAATTATGGAGGCTGAGAATTAAGCATGCTGGAGACCAAGGAGAGCTGACGACATGCTCTAGACTGAGTCTGATGGCCTGAGAATGAAGACAGCATATAATACAAGTTCTAGTATGAGTCTTGAGTCTGAAGGCAGGACGAGAGCAATGTCCCAGCACAAAGACAGGCAGGAGGAGAGGTCTTTCCTACTCAGCCTTTGTATTCTACTCAGGCTTTCAGGGATTGGATGAGTTCCACCTACGTAGAGGAGGGCCTTTGCTTTACTCAGTCCCCCAACTCATATGTTAACCTTATCCAGACACATTCTCACGGACACACCCAGAATAATGTTTCACCAGGTATCTGGGCACCTTATGGCTTGGTCAAGTTGACACATAAAACTAACCATTACAGTGACCCAAAGTGAGGTAGGTCTATCTGGGAAGTCTCCTTGGCCAAAGACCTGACCTTGGATAGACAAGTAGCACATCCCATAACCTCATGCTTCTGATGGACCATAGGTTGGCCTGGGACAAATCCTCGTTACCTGAAGGTTCAATAATTGCTACAGTGAGGAGAGTACAAAGCCACCCAGGCAAAATAATATTCCTGGTTTATACCCAACCAAAAGAAATATGTCTTAGAGATAAATGTCCTCCAGTACATTAACCTCTAGTTGGAGAAATATCAAACTAACTATATCCTAGGACAACCTTCGTAAGGGCCGTAATAGAGAAAGAGAGTGTTAGGAGCATGCGGGGTGAGGGACTGAGGAACACATTTGAGTTCTGCCCTAAACTTTTTTCATCATTTACCTTGGCCTTTGCTTTTTGAGGAAGCTTTCTTTAAAAAATTGAGGTATAATTCACATACCTTAAAATCCACCATCTCAAACTGTATATATACTTCAGTGATTTTCAGGATATTCATATCGTGGTGCAAACACGCCGTTATCTAATTTCCAGAACACTTTTTTCACCTGAAGGGGGGCTTTCTGCAGAAGATAGCATTTGCTTAAATTTCATACTAGTCTTACAATTGCTGCAGCATGAATTTCTATGTGAAATATGTTGACTCAGCAACATATTTCATAGTTGCTATTTAATGTATTACATGAAACTTCTTGCCTCGCATGGTGTGGCATTCATAGTGGTCGGCTTGTACTATTTGAGCAGGGAACCTTTCCAATTTTCCACACCGTATCTTGTTGTAACATTTTACTTACTATAACTTTGTATGCTGCTCTTATTACATTCTCATCAACTGTTTGACTTTTCCTTTTTAGGGAAATAAGTGCTGTTACTAAATAAGTTGCTTCCTGAGCCTTTTTACTTTAGTCTGTTTTTAGTCTGTTTAGCCTTTAGTCTGTTTTGGGATTCCAGCTGCCATTTAAAATAATCAGTATCTTGTTAAATGGCTGGAATTTGTGGTTCAGTGTTATTTCAACTTTGATGGGGTTCTCACAGCACTTGAAAGCGCTTTGTCCCAGATCACATGCAGTGGAAGAGCACCTTAGATTACAAGCCGTGTCAAACCCATTTTGAAGTAGCTTTTGTTACAAAGATGGACTTGGTGTTGGGGGGCGGGGCAACGTATGTCTTTGATTACACTGGAGCAGCAAAATGACTCAGAAGATTTTAATTATTTATTACTAACCTTATCAGAATTGTCCACAGACCCATGCCTAGAAATCTCAAACCTTCGAAATTTGTCACTTCAAAATGTAAGGCATGTCTGCAAAACACAAACAAAAATGGTACATAAAACAGAAGGACATAAGGCATAACCAAACAAAAAAATTTCAAAAAAATTGTACTACAATTTCCTTCTAGTTGACCCAACTGCTGTCTCGCAATGTTTGCAATGCAAGGTGTTGAGGAGAGAGCGGGGCCATAGCACGTAGACAGGCCTTCTTTGGAGTGAAGGTCTCCCATTGTGTGTCTGTGACACCAGTAGCAGTCATTGGTGTTGGGTGGAGGGAGGCCGGGAGGTGATGGGAGGCAGAGGCGATCGTCAGTCTGCTGTCCCCGCTTCTGTGCCATACTCACGTCCCTTTCTTGTTTCAGTAGCTGAAAGGGACCCAACCAAGAGTCCTGTCTTACCAATTTCTAATACCATTATAATGAACTTATTCGAACAATGAATATTCAATAATGACACTGTGGAGCCAACACTATAGGATATACATTTTGTGTTATCTTTCTACTGGTGCTATTAAGTCTCATCTGAGTTGCTGAGATGTCTTCCCCTACGTTGTGTGCTTAGCTGTGTGCAACCGTAGCTTTAGTTGGGCCTGACCTCCGAGGCAAAGGTCTGATGAACAGAAACCTATTAGAACCTTGCGCTAGCCTCCCTTTAGTACTTGCTAACTCTAATTGTGTGCTTCCTTGTCTGTTTTCCCCACTGAATTGGATGTTCCATGAAGGAAAGTATTTTTTTATTTGCTATTAATTCCCTGGAATGTAACATAGCACCCTACAAACGGCACACGTTCCCTAGGTGCCTACATCGCTAGCCGACCTCCCTAAAACATCCTGTGTCCTCCCACTTCATGCTTACTTGGGAAGACAGCTGCGCTAACCAAGTGCTCATCATAGTCTTATCTTAATAGCAGCAAACCCCAGTAGATGCTAAATAAGAGCTTAACTCTTAAAAACTCATTCAAGTCCCAGTCACTCTATTGAGGGCAGAATGAATCTAATTTTTTTCTGGTGACACAGAAGTAACTCAAGTAACACCCAGTATTTTTTTTTTCATGTATATACTTTGGCCTGTGAGCTACAAACAAACTAAAAGTCATTTCCTCCCAGCTAAACAATCACCTTCAGGGAGTCCCAGAAAATATCTCAACTCTGTTGTCTTCTTAAGACAACGTCTGTGTGGTGATCGCCAGAGGGAAGGGGAATTGTGGTGGGCAAAACAGTGACGGAACCAAGAGGTACATACTTCCAGATACGAAATCAGTAAGTCGTGGGGATGTAATGCACAGTGTGGTGACTGTAGTCAATGGTAATATATTGCAAGTTTGAAAGTTGCTAAGAAAGCAAATCCTAAGTGTTCTCAACACGAGAGCAAACAATTGTGTAGAAGAGGCTAAAGGGGGGGATAAATGGTGATGGAAGGGGACTTAACTTGGGGTGGTAAATACACGATACGATATACAGGTGATGTAGAATTGTGTACCTGAAACCTATATAATTTTATTAACCAATGTCACTCCAATTAATGTAGACACACAAAAAAAACAAGAAAAAAGAAAGTAAAAATGAAATGTTCTCAACACAAGAAAAAAATGTGTCACTTTGTGTGGGGACAGATGGTAACAAGACTTATTATGGTGATCACTTTGAAGCATATACAAATGTCGAATCATTATGTTGTACTCCTGAAACTAATAAAATATTGTGTATCAATTATACTTCAATTAACAAACACATTTCTGGTAAAGGATTTGCATTCAGAATATATAAAGGACTCTGAAAACTTAATAATAATAAAGCAACAACACAGATTTAAAAGTACAGCTGTAGATTGTGCTGTGCTGATGGGGATTGTTCGGTTCTCTGTGACCGCACATCACAGGAAGGGCGCAGAATATTGCCCTTCTCATGCCCCAGGCTCTGGAGCTATTTGCAGGAAATTAGATACTTCACTTCTGAGAAAATTCATTGGCTCTAGTTGTTTGTTTCCTAGTTCAAAGCATTCCTTTGCCTCTGACATGGGATATTATGGAAATTCCCAAGGAATCTTTTAAGTATATTTTATTGATTATGCTATTATATTTGTCCCAATTTCCCCCTTAGCCCTCCTCCACCCAGCACCCCCTTCCCAACAGCAATTCCCCCCTTAGTTCATGTCCATGGGTCATAGCTCTTTGGCTTCTCCATTTCCTATACTGCTCTTAACATCCCCCTGTCTATTTTGTACCTACCAGTTATATATTTTCTAAAAGCTCAGAGCTACCCCTGTTTGTCTTTTATCCTCAAGAGCAAGTCATGCCATAGGGGTGACAGTTAAGAGCCAGGTGAACCTTCCCTTGTTCTTATATTGGGCTCTTTTCCCGACAGTGACATGCTGCGACTTACCCCGGCTTTATTTAGTTCAACCTGGTGCCTTGGTCTTCCGTACTCCCTATGATGTCTCTCGGACCAGATTATTCATAAAGTCATCATTGCTCTTTTGTAAGTCTCTATTCCCGTTTCTTTGCTGGTATTTCTTGTTTCCACATCTTGTGTTGATTATCTTTCAGGCTCACTGTTTCTATTCTGATGTGGTATGCCCTTTTTTAGGCTCTTTCGTTTTTCTTTCCTACCTTTTGGATTTTTCATTTTCCAAGTTGTACTTTGCATGAACTCTCGCGCCAAGTTGACCCACTTCTCCCCTGAGCTCTTGTTCAAGATCCACTTGATTGAGAAACTCTTTCTGGAAAATATTGCACCTAGATTATGTGGGTGAAAAGAGAAAAATATTTTTTGAGCGTCAAACAAATTTTTAAAAGTCTGCTGCGGCTATTTCTGTTCCCTGAAATTGCTCAGCATTTACCAAACCATTCTTTGCTCTGTGTGAACTTGACCTTCCTCAGAATGGTGCGAAAGATGGGAAGGAAGGAATAACTCATCCTTTCTCTTACATTAAAAGTGAAGTGGAAAATCCTCAGGAAATCCTATAACATAGCTATTATAAGTAACCCCATTTTACAGCCGAGGTAACCAAGTTCTAAAAAGGAGATTAACCATTAGCCTACACTGCTAAAATAAAAAGGGAGGAACTGGGATTTCAAGCCAGGCAATGGAATTTCCAATCCCAAACTCTACCAATTAAATGTGGTTTGATCTCTGGGGTAAGTTTAAAATAAATAAATTTTCCAATGATATAGTTTTAGAAATAATTGGGAAAAGAGGTGGGGAAATAATGAACTCCCATAATAATATATGAATATCTTATTAAATATCAGTTGGGTCCCCCTAAGGGCCAGCACTCTTAGATGCTGGGGATAGATGAGTGGGCAGGGCAGCCCAGCCTTGCTCTGTTGGAGTTTACATTCAAGGAAAGGGGCAGGTGATAGCAGACAAGTAACCAAGTAGCAAACAAGAAAACGCCAGGTAATGGGCAGAGCTATGAGGGAAATCAGGAGAGGTGATTTGATTGTAACTGTGGACTGAAGCTACCTCAGGTGGTGGCCTGGGAAGATCTTTCAGAGGAGGTGACAGACAAGCTGAGAAGTGGATAGTTGATATTTTATTCATTATGTTTAAAAATTAGAAATAAATGTTTTCAAGTGGATTTAAAAGTTTGGGAGGAAAATGAAATCCACAGCCAAAACCAAACCAAACCTAAGTGAAACATTCTTTTATTTTACCCCAGATAACTGCAGAAAAGCAACTTTCAAGTCTCCTCTCTCTGAAGTTTATCTATTCTCCACTTTTCCATTTTGTTTTTATCAAGTTACATACATAAAAAAGTTTAAAGGTCGGTTAGTTCTGAAAGAGCTTGAAAGGAAAGAGACCTGTGTTCTGCTGAGCCTGTCCCCACCTGCAGCGCCTGAATCTCTGAAGCAGCCGCTTTCAATATTCGTTATTTTCTTAGCTTTTTCCTCCCTTACTTCAAAATTATAGGTTTAGACACTGTTTCTTGATTTTTCAGTTTTATATGGTATGTAGTGATGTATTCTATTAAAATGATATTTTGTCTTATTTTTTCCTCCCATATCTCTCTCTCTTTCCTTTAAAAATAGTTATATCATTACTTTTAATTTGATCAATTTAGATCTGTTAATCAGTATCTGTTAGATGTATTGCCAATTAGATCATTAAATGGTTGAGTTTATATTATGGTGGGGCATGATATAAATATTCACATCCAAGCTGTGTAGTTTACTGTGATTACACTTCCTGTCTTGGTTATCCTTTGTCTTGCTAAGTGTTACTGATTTACTCATTTTACAATTGGATTTGGGTGGGGTTTTTTTTTTTTAGATTTTATTGATTTATCTTTAGAGGGGAAGGGAAGGAGAGAGGGAGAAGAATATCAATGTGTGGTTGCCTCTTGTGCATCCCCTGCTGGGAACTGGCCTGCAACCCAGGCATGTGCCCTGACTGGGAATCGAACCATGCTCCTTTGGTTCACAGGCCCACGCTCTATCCACTGAGCTACACCAACCAGGGCTTGGATTTGGTTTTTATCCACCCATCACTGATTCATACCAAAACTCTCCACTAGAGCTATAAATCTCTGCTCAAACATTCAAATACATTCGGCTATCAATTTCAACTTTTTCTTGGAAATCTTGCTCTTTGAGCCTTCCATCCTCCTGCTGTAATCTGAACTGGTTGATTTTTCAATTTTCTGAGACCCCACTTCATGATATTTTTAAATCAGTAGCACTGTTTCTTGGATTTCATGTCTTTCTTTTCCTTGGGTATTGCAGGCTGAATAATGACACCACGAAGATTTGCACGTCTCACCCCTGCAACCTGTGTACGAGAGAGACCTGGGAGATGTGATTAAGAACCTTCACGGGGGAGATGATTCTGATTCTCCAGGCAGGCCCTGTGTCATTGCACGAGTCTGTGTAAGTGAAGGAAGGAGGCAGCGAGGCTGTGTTTGCAGCACAGAGAGATCTGCAGCTGCCCTGTTGCTGGCTTTGAAGAGAGAGGAAGGGGCCGGGGGCCAAGGCAAGCAGGTGGCTTCCAGAAGCTGAAAAAGGCAAGGAAGAAGATTTTCCCCCAGAGCTTCCAGCAGGAACACCACTCTGCCTGCACCTTGATTTTAGGACTTCTGATGTCCAGACGCTAAGATCATTGATCTGTGCTCTTTTAAACCACTCGGTGTGTGGCAATTCGTTATGGCGGTGATCGGGAAGTAATACAGGGAGTTACTCTCTGACCCTGGGAGAGCACCTCCTCTAGCACCTGGGAAGAGAAGGCATAGAGGATGAGCTTTTTGTGCCTCATATACCCAGAAACACCTTTATTTTTACCCCCGAGTTCTTTAAGGGTGGACATAATTTTCCCTCAGGATTTCGAAGGTGTTTCACATTTGTGTTTTCACTTCCAGTGAAAAGTTGAACGCCATTCTGATACCAGACACTCTGCTTGTGCCCTGTTTTATTTGTTATGTTTCTCTTAGAAAGTTTCTAATATACATATTCTTTGTATCCTCAGTGTCAAGAAATGTCTTTATGACACGCTTTTGCTTTAGGGTGAGTTTTCTTCTGTCTACTGTATTAAGCACTCATCATGTGGAAACTCGACTTTTTCAGTTCTGGAACATTTTCTGAATTATTTATTGGATCATTTCCTTCCCTCTCTTTCTTCTGTTCTCTCTTTCTGGAACTCCTGTTACTTGGCTGGTGGAGGTTCTGGACTGACCCTTGAAGTTGCCTTTTCTCCCCTCACGGTTTCTGTTTCTGTCTCTGCTCTAC
>PVKM010031445.1:0-16815 GCA_004027735.1 Carollia perspicillata | reverse complement strand
CAGCCTTCACCTTACACATCTCCCCAAACACAGTTCCGACTTGGTCAGGGTCCAAGTTTACTATGGGCGGGGTTGGCAGAGGGTGGGAGACGCCAAGTGGCCACCGTCTGGCTCTCTGATCCTCATCGGAACTAGGGTTCAACATCTGGCAAAACAGAAACAGACTGTGAGGACACGATGGGACTCTCCACCAGCGGTGCACACATGCACACACGCGTGCTCACACCCACACACACGCACATGCACAGGAGGCACAGAGCCCGGCACAGGCTCTGTTCACAGTGACTTGATGAAACTCATGGAATCTTTGAGCTGGTCAGGGAGGCGCTGGGAAGAAGGCCGCGGGCTCCTCTCCCTGAGGACAGTGCAGATGCTGAGTGGGATGCCAGCTCTGGTCTGACCGGAGAGTGGCTGGAAGCATCATGGGATACTGCCCAGAGAGGAACCCCAGAGCCCATCCATCTGCATGAGAGAAGCAAATGCCTCTGCAGGCAGGTCAATGGTGAGAGGAGGAAGGAAGGCCTGGAGAAGACACGGACTCTTATGAGAGCTGAGTGTGCTCCCAGAGGCCTTTGCTTCCCTGACCCTCTTGGCAAGAAGTGCTTCCTCGCTCTATACCAAGGCATTGATTTCTGATGTCACAGCAGTTTAGTGGTTCACCCCTTTGCCCCCCAACCTTGCACAGTGAGAGCTCCTCACCTCCAGGGGAGGAGAGAAAAGCGGAAATTCCACGTTTGGAAGTGGAAGCAGCAAGAAGCCAGCGGAGGCAAATGGACCTCAGGCTTCACAAGGCCAGGGTACGGAGTGCCCATGCACTGCCGGTACCCTAAGTGTGCTGAGCATGCCCCCACTTAAGGGGGTGAGGGGTGGTGTTCTTGCCTACCCAGCACCGAAAACTCCATAGGAACAGACCAGGATGGCCTTCATCCCGTGTCCCTTTTGTGATGGATGAGGTTTATGAATGATGTCCCCTTATTCAATCTGGCTCCCCTCTGTTGCTGGGAGGGGTGAAAGATGGAGGCAGGACAGGAGGGGAGATGAGGGAGTAGGGAAGGCAGGGAACCAACTTCTCCCTCGACTCTCCCCATTTTCTGCTCTGTGGTCCCCACAACCCCTCCCTGCTAAAGCCCTTCCAGCTCAGTCCTTCTCCTGGGCAGTGCTGTCCTCAGAGATGCCCTGGGCAGCCAGTTCAGCCAGCACATTATCCAGGTAGTTGGCATCTGGGTAGCCATGGCCAGTGAGATTAGAGCCGAACTCTGTCTTGTGGTGGACCTCATTCCAGATGACGGTGTCTGACTCGCCCGTCGTGCTGGAGGTGCCAATGGCAAAGATGAGGCGGCGGTCCCAGGCCACCAGCAGCAGCTTCAGAACCTGCGAGACAAAAGGCAGAGATCAAAGTCAGACTTCAGTGTTGGCCACAGGCCATCTTTGCAGGGGAGGGAGTCCTGCCAAGGGCCCCACTGCTTCCTGCATCGTGATGCCCTAAGTGAAGGGACAGTTTGGGTGTGGAGTAGGAGACCTGTGGAGTCTTGGCTCTGTCACTGTCTGACTGGGTGGCCTTGGAAAACTTATTCCACCTCTCTGAGGTTTAATTTCCTTACTTATAAAACGGCAATGGTACGATCTGCCTCTAAAGGCTGTGAGTAGGTTATCAGGGGCTGCATGAAAAAGACTTTAATAGCAGTGCCTGGCACACCCCCTTCAGCAAACGTTAGCTACCAGCATCATAGCTGGGGTCTAAAAGTTAGGACCTAGGAGTGCGAGGCACTTCTGATCTGAGATCTTCTGAAGCTGTGCCTGCCACCCACCCCCACCTGAAAGCAGTATTAATTTACCCACAGCTAATGCTGTTGACTATTTCTGCAATGGCCAGGTTGAAGGGTTGTGACCCCTTCAAGACCATTCATACGTAATGCTCAGCTGGTCCTTACAACCGCACTTTGAGTGAAGTCTGGCAGGTACTATTGTCATCTCTCTTTTATAGGCGAGGCCCAGAGAGGTGTTAGCGCTTGCAAGAGTGTTCTAATTCAGCTAAAATGAAAACTACATTTTTTTTTGAGCAAGACAAATATGTAATGCCCTGTCCAGCATGAAGAAGATTCCTGATAAAAAGGCACTGGTTTCAAAACTGAATGACGGTAGACATGGCGTGGGCCAGCGGTGGGGAATCATAATAGTAGTAATAATAGTAATAGCAGACATGAAAACTGTGAGCTACCATTCCCTGCTTCAGAGCACCTGTTCAAACAAAGTAGGTTCTAAGGTTCTGAATTTTTATCAAGCTTATATATGTTGCCACTGGTATTGGTCCCAGGACCAGCTGTTAAGCAGCAAAGTTCTAAAGGAATGATTCTAAAACAAATGAATTATTGCAGGAATAGCCAGGTGAGGGAAAAAAAAAAAAAAACAAAGTCCTGCCCCACCATCCTACAAAAAAAATTGAATCATATCCACCCTTATCTATGGTTGACTCAACTATGACCTCACTTCCATGGGCATCTAGAGTGGAAACAGACCCGGTTCTTTTTACCCTGTGCATCACAGGAAGCAAAACTGGGGGCCCCGACACAGAAGTAAATAACCTGACGCCCGGCTCTTACTTTTCTCCCTTTCTCGCTATCTGGAAGGTAGCAGTGTCGCGGGAAGCCACGGGCGCTGAAACTCTTCCCAGGATTCGGGTGTTCTGGCCCCTGAAAGCACAGAAAGAAAACAAAGGGCATTTTCCCACATATTTCTGGTGAGGGGATGCGCACTGTGACTCACACAAATAATGAAGACAATAATATTGGCTATGGAGTCTAGACAGAGAACAAACCCAAAAAGCAGCAGGAGAGGAACCCTCAGACCTGGGCTTGGACCCGAGCTGCAGCCTCCCAGCTGTGCTAGCTGCAGCCCTCGGCTTCCCATCCATTAGACAGGACGGATGTGGAATTCTCATCTGCGACTATTCTGAATGTCAAGTGAGCATGGTGCCTGCCTGCATGCTAAGAGCTCAGTAAATGTTTGGCCCCACCACCACCATCTATTCTGACTATTTTGTTTTACAAGGAAAGAATACTACCACCCACAGAGGCAAAATGACTTCCGTAATTAATGGCTTTGCTAAAACGTAAGCTTCGGGTTTCTGGCTTACCTCCGAGGAAGCCAGAGCTACCTCCGGAGTACCTGTTGACCTCCGAACAGCTCAGGAGAACTCCAGTGCCTCGGCGCCCTGAGCTGTGCAAGCAGCATCGTCTGAATGATTCCTGTCTGCCCTCATGGCTTTCTGGTTTGTTTCCTTGTTTAACAATCTGGACTGGGAAATTCATGACTAAAAATTTAGCAACATTTCCACTGTTGTGGCCCAGTCCTATTAAGCAGTCTCAGGCCCCTGGGTAGGAAAGAAACCGAAGCAGAATTTAACCAGAAACCAGGCTTTCCAGTCAGGGTCTGGAGTGGGTCCACGGGCCTCTGTGAGAAATTCAGGAAAAGTGAGGAATTTCCACCCCACCCCCCCAACACGTTTTTTACCTAAACAAATATTTGTCTATTGTGTCAGAGCATCCCTGACCCCCTCAGAGTCTGTGAAGCCTGTTTTAAAATCCCTTCTAGATAAAACCAACATAACATAATATTGATGATGGCGCACTTGTCCTGGCACCGATGACCA
Source organism: Carollia perspicillata (assembly GCA_004027735.1). NCBI lineage: Eukaryota > Metazoa > Chordata > Mammalia > Chiroptera > Phyllostomidae > Carollia > Carollia perspicillata. The sequence goes on along the minus strand of PVKM010031445.1, from coordinate 13,166 downwards.
GTACATGTGTCCTGGCTGAAGAAATGAATGAAATGAATGATCGAGTGAACGTACGTATGCATGACAAAACTGCAAGAAAGTACAGATTTTTCTTTTTCTCTTACTATAGGCAATGATTTCCAAAATAATTTTTAACTTCCGGGGTTTCGTTTTAGTTGTCACTGTTTCTTTTTAATAGTGCAGGTTGGGATCACCTGTGGCTGTGCAAACCGGACAGCACTGTAAGGGCGGTGGGGTCTCAGAGAAGGGAAAGGCCACTCCCTGCTGAAACGGCAACGGCGACTTCTTGCTGATGCAGGACTAGACGGTCCTGAATTTCATATTCGCGTGAAATCGCTCCCCCCGTGCAACATCCCTGTGGCCACGGCTGTTTCTCAGCCAGGCTGCTTTACTGAAGGGCCGGTTCCCACCACCGCGCTGTCTGCCCCTCTGCTGGGACAAGCCGCAGCGCGGCCGGCACAGGCACAGCCGCCGGCCTGCCTGGCGCTGACCCAGCAAGGCTGCGTGCTCCTGGCGCACTGCGAGGAGAAGCAGTCACGCAGTCACGACTCAGCCTCCGCGTTTCTCCCCCAGGGAACTGCTCCCTGCAGTGAAGGCCGAGCTTACAGGCCTCGACTCCTCACGGGAGCCCAAGCTTCCACGGGCTGAGAAAGGGCAATAAAATCAGGACCTTGACCCACAATTATAAAGGCTACGTGGACAATAACAAGGGGTGGGGGTGGAAACAGGGGAGGGAGATGGGGATAGCTGGGGTGGTGGGGAGGGGTGGGGGAAAAAAAGCAGAAAACTGTACTTGAACAAAAATAAAAGAATTAAAAATCAGGACCTTAAGCAGGGAGGCCCCCAAACAAACATTTCCTTATCGCCCTCTAACACCCCCACCTTCTCTCCTCTGAGACTTCGCAGACTCCTCCTCCTGAAGTCTCTCTTCTCCATTTCTCCATGTCATTAAGGGCTCTACTAGCAACTGCCCTGCACAGGAAAGTCTGCCCCAAGCCTCCCCGTCAGAGGGACACAGGCCCTCCTCCTTACCCAGACCAGGAAGGTACGCCGGCCCTGACTGTGACCAGGGACTGAGTGCCCTAGCTCTGCGCCCTGTACCACAACAGCCCCTGCAAGTTAGGTTCCCAGCTGCACAGGAAGGAAACTGAGTCAGGAAGGTCAAGTGCCTGTCGGAAGTCCCCAGCTCGTGAGGACCAGCCGGGTGTTGGAAGTTGCACGGCTTTTGTTAATGGTGCACACCCTGTCTTTGCTCTGGAGCTTAGTGGTGCACAGTAACTTTTCCCCCGGCTGGTTGGTAAGTCCCTCAAAGAAGTACCGTATTTTTTATTCACTTTTTTTTTTTACAGGCTGTCACGTCTCCCTGTTTTATTTCTTCCACATGACTTACCACTATCTGGAAATGGCCTGTTTATATATCTGTTTATTTGATTATCTTCCTCCTCCCACTGGAACAGGGACTTCAGAGGAGCGAGGACTGTGTCTGTTTTGCTCACCACTGTTTCTCTAGCGCCTAGAAGACGCCTGGCCCGGAATCCACACTCAGACTTTCGTTAAACAACAACCACAAAAAAAAAAAAAAAGAAAGAAAAATGCGAGGAGGAGAGGGAAAACGGGGGTGGACTAATAAATATTTTCTAAAGAAATGAATCCAGTAAGCACCCTAAAGCATTTAGAAAACCCTTCCGTGTGTGACGAAGGAACACATCTGTATTTACTGCCAGGGAATTTGTTCAATTTGTTTCTTTGACCGTCTTTCAAAGAATCAAAAGGGGAAAGAAATGCCTGCAAAAATCAGAGCCAAGGAATAGCTATCAAATCACAAATGCTAATACCATGTGACAAAGAAATTCCACTTCCAGAAAATTATTCTATAGACACACTCACATGCATACAAGGTTATTCATTACAGCATTAGTTGTTGTAGCAAAAGATTGGACACAATCCATATGCCCATCAAACGGAGGCTGTTGAATATGAATTACGGTAGCTTTGCACAATGGATTAGTGCACAGAGCCAAGAAAGAATGGGGAAGCTCCCTCTATGCAAACATGAAAAGATATACAGACTATATTGTTAATTGAAAAATGCAGAGTGCAGAACAATATATCTAATATGTCACACTTTGTGTAAAAACGGGAGGAGTGGATGCAGTCTCTGTTGTGTGTGTGCAAAGAACCTGGGAAGGAGACAAAAGAAAGTAAGAACAATGGCGGAGGGTGGGGGTGGTTCCGGCCCCATAGATGGGGGACAAGGCTGGGAAGGGGACTTTTCAGACTATAACATTGTTGCAGTCAGCTTGGGCTGTGCTAACAAAATACCACAAACTGGGTGGCTTTTAAACAGTAGAAGTTCATTTCTCACAGTGCTGGAGGCTGGGAAGTCCAAGGCCAAGGTGCTGGCAGATTCAGTGGCTGGTGAGGCTCCACCGCATAACTTGTTTGGTTTCACAAGCTCACTGCTGGAGGGGAATTTGCTCCAGGATGAGACACCTGGGGTCTCCTCTGCATCCGGTTTAAGTACTCTTTAGTGGAGACTTTGCACTTAGACTTTAAAGTTAATGTTGCAATGAGGTACGACTTTTGAGTTTGTTGGGATAGAATACATGTATTCAAGAAGGACATGAATTTTGAGAGGGCAGGGGTGGAATGCTATTGACCTAAAGTTCGTGTCCCCCCAAAACTGATAGGTTGAAACCCAATCCCCAACATAATGGCATTAGGAGGTGGGGGGGGGGGTCTTTGGGAGGTGATTAGGTTAGGAGAGTGATATCCTCAGGAATAGGATTAGTGCCCTTATTAGAGAGACCATCCGCCCTTCAACCCGGGGAGGACACAGCAAGAAGACAGCCCTGAGCAGACACTGAATCTGCCGGCCCCTTATCTTGGACTTCCCAGCTCTTAAGTTTATGTTGTCTAAAAGTTACCCAGTCTGTGGTACTTTGCTACGGCAGCCTGAATGGACTAGGACGAACATTTACATGCAAACATTTAAAACAACAACAGTCCAGGGCCGCCCCGAGCTCACCTGGATGCCGGGAGGGATGCTGTAGATGATCCGGATGGTTTTGCAGTCTGGGTGGCCAGGCAGGGAGTGGGGGATGAGGTGGTATTCCATCTTCCCTGGAGGCTGGGTGCCTGTTTTCACCCCATAAATGGTCTTACAGGTTGGACACTGCAAACTGCCATCCTGAGGAGATGAGGCCAGAACAACCAGCTTGGGAACCAGTTCCAGTAATGACCGCTGGAACCAACCCCAAAAGGTACCAGAGATAAAGGCCCTGTGGGACAAAGTACACCCAAATGAGTAACAGACCTTAGTTATCCCCCTCCCCTGGCTCGAGCTACCAAGGCCATGTCTGCTTTCTCCAAAGTAACGGGGGGTGCATTCCACCAACAGCCCCTTACTCCATGCTCTCAGGGACTTGTAAGAGGTATCCTGTGCTTGAGGAGGAGACCTGGCTTTGCACTGCACCCCAGGGCTCTGTTGAGGGTGGGCTGGGGGGACTCTGGCTGCAGCCATGTAAGGGGTCACTGTTTCACAGCAGGACCTGATGAGTTGTCACCTGGAAGGGAGGGACAAGAGCCTGGACAACAAATTCTATACTCCCAGGCTCACGAGGAGAAGGGGAAGGAGGGGAAGAAAGGCGTGAGTGTGCAGGGAGCAACTTGTATAAGAAATGCTGCCGCCCAGCTGGGACCAAAGCTCTGCAGGACACCCGCATCTCCTTCTCCTCGAGAAGGACAGCGGGGATCCTTTGCAGAGCTACTTAGGGACATTTCGATTCGAGCTGTACTCATTTAAAGGCATAGCTTGTGTTCAGAGCAATCACGGCATATGATCAAGGAACGGGAACCCAAGGCTTGGGGTCAGGAAGCCAGGCCCCACTCTGCTTTTGCCTTCACACGCTTCATGGCCTTGGGTAACTCGTTCCACTTCTCTCTGGACCCTTTTCTTTCCTTTTTTGAGTAAAGAAAATGAAAAAAAAAACATGCTTCAAAGTATTAGTGCAAAGAGAATAAAAGATAGTGTCTAATGAAACATTTTAAAAGCACCATGGAGATAAATGCAAAAAGGTACTAGATTATGCTTGAATACAGTCACCCAAAAGGGAGTGAATATGTTAGGAAACACCTTTAAACCCAAAACAACCTCTGAAAGTGCAAAGTCCCAATGAAACCTTTTACTTTGGGTCAGGAGGGTGAACACGGGGTCCAGGTAGGCAACATCCCTCAGTGATTGACTGTGCACTCCCCAACATACTCAGAAAGGTCCCCAGCATTTTCCAAAATCCAATCATAAGGATACAAAAAGATGAAGGGAAAAAATGTAGTCATGATTAATATAAAGGAGATATCAATTTAAATCATAATAGTAATAACACCCTGTAAAGTAAGTATTGTTTTATCTCCATCTTCCAGATGGAAAATGAAATCTTGGAGTAGGAAATCTTGCCCGAGGTCATTTGGCTACTGAGCCAGGGTTCAATCTGGGGTCAGCTTCCTCTCTTGCCTCCACTCTTTCCCACAACAAGGGAGCCACACAGCAGCCCCCAAAAGCCAGACACTTATTTTGGATGAGTAAGAGGTCGAAGATCAGAGAAATCTCAGACTCTGACACAATCCAAGCTGGGCCTGGAGAAATGTGCAGGGTTCAAGTTCATGGAGATGAGGGAGTGGAGGTTATTGCAGGTACAGGAAAGAATATTAGAAAAGACGGGCTTAGAAGAAGCTGGGATATTGGAAGGAGAGCGTCATCATCCAGGGACATCCCCAGAGTCCCCGAAACCAGCTCTAACCCGGGAACACCACACCACAGTCTGTCATGGACAGGACGAGCATTGCAGCTTCCCCCCCTCCAACAGGGGCATCTTAAGGGATTGCCATGTAGACCTTGGCAACAGTCCCTAATGCCTTTGAAGGGGCAATCAAGGGTGTTTTGGAAATATCCAAAGAAAATGAATTACAACCAGAAGAAGGACAGATGATTGGGAAACCCACCTCTGCCCATGTGAGTGAACGCTCACCACCGGCCCAGTGCTGCGATGGGTGCCTCCTTCTCCCTCATTGATGGGGGCCCACTTCACCCAGCAACAGGCCATGACAATGGACCATTATTCTCAAAAACCTTGGGGGAAGAAGTCTGTACCCCTCCGAGCACCGTGCCTCGTGTCGAGATCAGGGGGATTGGGTAGCAGAGCCCAAAGGAGAGATAAAGACAGGTTTTGCCACATTATAATTTTGTGGAGGACGGATCCTGCTCAGAACAGCCAAAATGACCAATCCTGCTGCCCTAGGACACCTTTAAGACTCCCCGTGTCCCCCGGGCACAACACCAACAGGGCCCAGGGCAGGCAGGCAGTGGCAGCAGCCCCACAGGCTGGCACTTACCTTGTTGCCGTTGTTGTACATGGCGACCAGGCAGTAGATGTGGTAGATGTGGCCGCACCTGGACAGCTTGCCCACCAGGTCAGGCTTGACTGTCGGCTGCGGGCCCTTGTAGCCTGAGGGGGCCGTGAGGCGCTCCATACAGATGGTGCAGTCCTGGGGGGCAGGGGACGAAGCAGAGAGGCCGTCAAGCCTCCTCCGACCTGGGATTTTGCAGCATCCCCATGCTGGTCCCCGAACGCTCAGAGGTCAGGGGAGCTGTCACTGCCTCTCTTCTGGGAAGCCCACAAACTAGGGTAGCCATGCCTTTGGGAATCTAAGTACAGTCGGGCCTTTGGGAATCGAAGTACATTTGTGCCTTGCTTTACACAACAGAAAAATTCCTGAAATAACTCCTGGTGTCAGTACGTGTTAACTTAGGCTGGCCAACAAAATGACAATCTCCTTGAGGGCTGGGATGATGCAGCCTCCTTCCCGGGTGCCCTTCAATGGCTTCTGAAGGAAACAAATGCTTGCTGACAGCCCCATTGATAAGCTTTATTTAAGCTGACTTTTTAGAAGAATTATAATTCTAGTATACCAGAGGGAGTGCTATTTAAATAAATCTACAACAGGATTTCTCAACCTTTGGCACTATTGACAAGAGGGGCTGGATAATTCTTTGCCGCAGGGGCTGTCCTGGGCATTGGAGGGTGTTTAACAGCATCCCTGGCCTCTACCCGCTGGGTACCAGTAGCATCTCCTCCCCTCCTCACCCAAATTGTGCAAAACTGCCTCTGGCTGAGAACCACTGATCTTCATCCAGCTCATTTCTAAGTCAATTCCCACTGCTTATCATTCTGTTTTTCTTAAGTTCAGACTGTCACGTTAAGGTAGTTTGGAATCAATCAGCTCTTTGCTGTGCGGAGAGGTGAGAGAGTTCAAGCTGCCTCTCGCGACCACCAACCCTGGGGCCCAGGTGAGCGTCCCTTCCGACCAGCTCTGCGCCTGTCAGGACTTAGCAGCTTCTGCCGCATGGGCAGCAGAAAGGCTGGTGGGTGATGGAGGAGGGGAGCCCTGCCTTGTGCCCCTGCACTCACCTCGTCTGGTGGGTGCCGGACTTTTTGCAGGTACTTCTTTAGCACTTCCTCTGGGGTTTTACCTGTGGGGACAGGGTGGTCAGAGCGCTGTCAAGACTGAGACAAGGGACGGACCAGCCTCGCCAAGCTGGGCATACCAGAGAGGAGCGCTATCAACCCGGCTAAAGGCGAGAAAGGGAAGGAATTCACTCGTTCTGCAATGGGGTATAAGAATCTGAAAGGGACTCAGGGGGTGGAAGAGGCAGACAGGGGGTCTGAGGAGGTGCGAGGTGGTTCTGCCTGCCTTTACCTCCTGCATCACTTCCCTGACACCCCCCTGGCTCTTCACAACAAAGCCACTTTTTACGGGGAAAGACTGAGTGGGTTTCTCTCCCATAAAATCAAAGAGCCTGGGCCTGCCCAAACGATGCGATAAGATAGCAGAAATAAAAGCACTCCGTACACTGTTACCAGATAAAATAAAAATAAAAATAAAAAACGTTAGGTAGGCTTATCGCATTTATTTTACAATGTGCCAAGCCTGTCTCCATCTATAATGTGGCGTCAGACTGATATTCTTTTCATGGGAAGCCAGGAAGTTAGAACCACAGCTCTGAGAGGTCTTCCCTGGTGGTCGGCTGCGTGGCCACAGCCCACAGATGTAGCTCCTCAGCAGGGAAAGGCTGATGGGAAGCATCCTGACAGGTGCGATGGTTCTGGAATTTAGCGGGGGACTGCACCCCTTGGAAGCAGCCCAGCCTGAAGGCAGGGAAATGAGACCATACAGCCTCACAAGGAGGCAGAGAAGGAAAGAAGGGCCAGTGCCTCCTCAGGCGACTCTCTTAACTTTTCTATGTTTCTGTTTCTCGCGTATTAGAGGAGGAAGAGCCAATAGGACCTCCTCAAGAGTGGTTTTGATAATTAAATGAGCTAATGGACATACAGCCCTTTTAGCACATTGCCAGCTAAGGATCCCATATGGGCTATTAATAATAACAACAGGAAGAGTGGGAAAGTGCAAAATCCTGTCATTTCCTATCAGATAATGAGCAAAGGCAATTGAGTTCGTTGAAGCAGAGATTCTAATAGACTGGAAAAGTAGGACAAGGGTTTGAGGAAGCGGATCAGGCAACAGCCCAATGCTGGATGCTGGCCCTTCCTTCCCACTGTCCTGCTTCTCTCATAAGAATTAAGCTTCCACTAATGGTCAGCCTATGACTTGCCAGGCCCTGAGCAAAGTGCAGTGTGCATATGATCAAACTGAAACGAAATAACATGTCTGCAAGGTGGGGACTTAAGGGTGACAATCAACACATTTGGCCACCAGTACCAAGGACAAGAAAGACCAGCCACGGGGCTGAGGCAGGGCCCCTCGGTACCAGGGCAGGCACAGAGCCCTGTGGGATTGTGGGCAGGTAGGAAGGCGCTCCCGAAGAGGGTTCCAGTAGCCAGAGTGTCTGGGGGCTTGAGCAGGACACAAAACCGTGGCTGCTTCCCAACTGTCGTGGATGCATTCCAGGGCATACCTGCTGGACACCTGCTGGACACCTGCTGGACACTGGTTGTGACTGTTTTCACCCCAAGGTAAAGGTGAGAAAAGAGGGGTCCTCTGAGGTCATAACTTGCAAGTGACAAAGTTGGGGTTTGAATTATGCCTGTTTGGGTTCCAATGCCAAGGTGATCTTTCTTGCTAACATACTTTATCTGTGTCACACTTCACATTTTTCTGTGTTTCTATAACTCTGCCCTGCATTGTTATATTTCTTAAGGCGTCTCTAGCTGATCCATACACGGTCTAGTGTGGTAGAATCATCAGAACAGGTACGAGTTCGGCCTGCCTAGCTGAGGCGGAAGTTAAGGCACAGAGTGGGTAAGCCATGGGGTGACCCTCAGCGGTGGAGGCAGAGCCAGGGCTGGGAGCCAAGGCTGTGGCTCCCAGCCCCCTAGAAGATAAGGAGGCTGATACCTTTCCTGGCTTGCTTTTTGGTGGTCTTGCGGCTGGTGTTGGAAACCCCTGGGATGGATTTTATTTCGCTCTTGCTGACGGGGGGCGGGTGGAGGACCAGCTTTGGTGGCCTGGTGAGACACACAGGCAGCCCTGCTGCACTCATGAGGATGCCGGTGATGCCTGGAAAAGAAGAGCGTGAGTCAGGAAGGACTGGGGAGTCAGGCCCCAGCACCCCCTTTACTCCTCCCTCCCCATTAACCTCCTCTCCTCCTCACTCCAGAGTTCTCATAACACACGGATTCTCTACTTACTCTCTACTTTTCCCAGAAACAGATTCATTTGTTACCTTCAACATCACACTTTGCTTTCAGCAGCCAGCTCTCCCTAAGCTCTCCCTGCTCATCCGACCCAGCTCCTAAAATCCCCGTTTGTTTGAATTGACATCCGAATTCTCTCTCTCGTACAAATGCTCACTACCTGTTTCGTTGCTTTCACTTTTCTACCTTTCTCAAGACCAGTCCAGGGTCCCTCTTACCTGCGAGGGCGGGATTGACAGGACTGGACCCATTTAGGTTCTTCACTGGGACCGTGGGGACCCTGTGGAAGGAGAGAGCGGATGCATTACGGTTTTGACAAGTGGCACAAAATGAGCCAGTATTGGGACCCCAACATTTCATCGACTGAAGTGTTGCCCTTTCTTACAGGAACTAATCGACCCTACTAAAGACGCAGCAAGTGCTAAGCCCCACAGCTGGAGGTGAGACCTTCAAAACAAAGTCAAGCCATGTCATTCCCCAGCTCAGGACCCCAGAACTCAGGATGACCCCTCAGTTCACTCAGAGTTCGCAGCCTGCATGTTCTGCCCAGCCTGCCTACGCAATCTTCCTCTCTCTCAGTTCTCCCTCATATTGCTCACTTCTTTGCTCCAGCTGTATGTCCTTCATGGCTGGCACATCCTGCCGCAGAGCCTTTGCATATGCTGTTCCCTCTGCCTGAAGTGCTCTTCCACCAGATATATTCCCGGCTCCCTCCCACAGCTCCTTCACCCTTGGCTCACATCTCACCTCCCCAGAGAAGTTCCTGAGACCATTTGACTTAATACTGTTACCCACTCATCCATCCTACCTTGAGGTAGGATGCCTCTTACGCGGCTGTACTTTTTTCCCCTATAGAATTTATAATCTTTTAAAATAAGTGGTTGCTTATTATCTCCCTTTCTAAGCTCTACGAGGGCAAATTTCTTTGTTCATTTTGTTCAGAGGCCTAACACTAGTAGGCATTCAATGACTATTTGCTGAAGGAATGAAAATATAGAGAAGCGCGTTCAAAGCTGGGTGGACACCAGAGCCACCTAAGAGGCTTGGAGAGAGCCCGGGCCCGAGCCGAAGGCTTGGTTTGGGGCACAAGAACTTGCATTTTTATGTGCTTCTGTGGAGAGGATGCAGATGCAGCCAATCCCCCGTCCAACATTTGGAAACCATTGCTCTAACAGCTGCCACTTCTCCTTTTCCCCGAGAAATACAAATATCAGGCAAAGCCTCCTCCTCTCTCTGTCCCTCTCCCAGCAACTCAAGCCAAGCTGGAGAGGAGACAGCGCAGCTGCCTGGGAAAGACGAGGCCTCCCACGGCGCCAACTCCTGGAAAAACAGGGGACAGGTGGGCTGGGTCTTGCGCCACCTCCCTCCTAACCCCCGCCGCTCAGGCTCCCACAGCTGGGCTGAGAGGGCCACGTGGGCTTGGAGAGGCCAGCGGACTGGGTCGCAGAGGACTCCTGGGGCCAGGCAGCCTGAGAAGATGGCAATTCTGCGATGTGGGTCGGGTGGTGCTGGGAAAACAGGAGGAGGGAGAAAGAGCACGTTGGTGTGTTTGCTTATGTTGTTTATTGTTTGTTTATTGTCATGAACAAGAGAGCCCGTGAGCTTTCACCCATGTGTTATAATGTTTAACATGCACAGGCAGAGAAAGTCCACCTCGTACCAGGCACGCTCTCACTGCTCACGGTACAGACAGCGTCCAATCCTTCCCGCAGCCTGTGCGAGAGGTGCTAGTATGATCAACCTTGTTTTAACAGGCTGGGAAGCTGAGGCACAGAGAGGTCAAGCAAACTCGATAAAGAGCACGCAGCTAAGGGTCTGAAAGCAGAAACGCCCAGCTTCAGTTGCTCCCAACGCTCTTATGTCTATTTTGTCCCATCACCCCACGCTGCAGACAGAACATGAAGCTCAGAGAGGGAGGGAATAAGCCCACACCTAAGAGGCAGCAGGGCGGGGATGGGCCTCAAGGTTGAGCAGTGGGTCTGCCTGTCCTGCGTGCCCAGGGGTGATTCCCTGCTATGCCGAGTCTTCCACCGCATCTGTGCCTCCGCAGGGACCATGTGCACCAGGGTTGTGAGAAGGATGTGGAAATAACAGATGTGGAAGTATTTGTGTCTCAGCAGGCCACCGAAAGCTACTTTTCCTCGGAAACTGTCCACAGGAGACATCAAACTCAGATGGGGGAGGGGAATTCAAAACAAGGAAGGTAAGCCAAAAGAAAGAGGCTCAGACTAGATTCTGGACCCTGTGACCTGCCCCAAGGGGCCAGGCATGGTATGGTGAATGGGGAGTCAGGAAATCCTGCCAGTAACGCCTCCCAAAGCCTGTTGAGTTTTCTGAGCCTCAATTTCCTTATCCGTGAACCTGTGAGGGTCTGGGGTTAGAAGATGCCAGGGAGACTTCTTGAGAATTTTCCACCCCAGGCCGTACGATTGGGTGGCAGCCTGAGTCCTGGGTCCTCTACCTGCAGCTGAGTGGCCTCCTTCCCTGGGCTGCATCTGGAGAGGCTGCGAATGAAGGTCTGATCTCCCGCGCCTGTCCCCAGCTGCCCACCAGGGGGCAGTGCACCACCCAGCCACCCCCTTCCCGCACCTGCCTGACCCCCTCACCACTCCAAGGCCCCCACTCTCGCTGATGAATAGCTGTGATCTGGGCGACAAAAGCTACCTTTGTTCCCACAAACTGGACTGGCAGGTTTCCACACCCAATCTGCTTAACCAGGAAATATTCCAACCGGCAGAGCACACCCCCCAAGCAGCCCAAGAACTAGGGGGCGGGGAGGTAAGGTCTGAAGAGAGGGAGGGTCTGCACTTGGGGCCAGGGACCCCTGTAATACTGTGGGAGAGGTGGGTGTCCCTGCTATGCCAAGAAAGGGATAGCATGGCAGAAGGGCTTGTCACTAGGTTCTGGGTGGCACTGGGGCTTGGGGAGGAAGGGGATATTTATTTATGAAATACAGAAGGGTATAGAGGAAGGAGCCCTTCCCCCCAAGGGGCCAGGAAGTCCGCCTTCCAGTCCAGCTGCACAGTGGCATGTGCCTTTGACAGGGCCACACAGCCTCTCTGCACTTGTCGACCACACCTGAGTAAACAGGGCCGCCTACATCTCTGTCCCGTGGGGTCCCTGTAAGGATAAAGGGTCTTGAGAAAATACTTTGTAAATAGCCGAGCCCTATGCAAATTCGGGTGATTATTTACGTCTTTGTTTCCCCTTCTGTAAGAAGAACTTGGGCTTGATACAGTCTTCTCCTGCTGTAACGTTGCAATTTTCTCAGATTTTTGAGGATGTCAAGTGTGAAGTGTCAAGTCCAGTCCTGGACAGTACTGAGGATTGTTGAGCTAGCAACAACTGGTCACCCCTCCCCCGCTGATACCGGCAGACAAACCGAGGACCAGGAGGCCGGCCCCTGTCGTCCACACCCGTCACACCCTGTTGGGGCCCCAGCTCCAGAGGCCTGAGCCCTCCTTCTAAAAACCAGCAGCCCAATGGCAGGCATGCTTCCACATCCTCCAGGCAACTCAGTGCGGCCGAAGCTGTCCGCCTGACCACTCGTGGGCCAATCAGAGGACACCCTGTCTGCCCCCATTCTGTCAAGCTGATCCCAGTTATGGAGGGTGCAAGTTTTAATTTCTGTCCCTAAACTATAAAACCAAGAAAAAAGAAAAACAAGGGAGGTGGCAGGGGAGGGCAGTCTAAGGCAGACACCAGGCCGAGAAGCAGTGTTTTCCTTGGAGTCTTGGGCCGACCCAGGACCCTCGGACAGAACAATGGCCTTGCCTCTCCAGCAACCGTGGCCTTGCTGGAGATACAGAAGCCTCCGTTCTGGAGCAGAGGGCCAGAGGGGTGACTCTTGCCCTCCCCTGTACAGTCCCTCTCTCCCTTCTCTTTAGAAGCCCCCTGTTTGTGTCTCTGAATAATTCACGGGGTCTTTTGTTCCCCCCAAACCCTTCTCTCCATCCCACCCTCCCAGGTCTTCCTTTATCCGTGGGAAAGTTGCTTGAAGAGGTCACGGGCAGCCCAGAGGAGGGGGAGGGGCCACTGGGTGACAGAAGGCCGATGGCAATACCAGACAAAGAGAATAAACACGCCAATTAAATGGCCAAGAAAGACTGGAGCAGAAGATGGGAGTGGGGGTGAGGGAAGTGGTAAGAGGTGAAAAGAAGAGGGCTGGAAGATAGGGAGGGGCCTCCCTTGTCAGGAAAACAGAGCAGAGAAAAATCAACTTGTTTCTATAGCCCTTTTGAAACTGCACTGGCCGGCCCTCCAGCCTATTCTCCCGCTCCAATTCTACTGGCTGGCAGAGGGAATAAAGCAGAGAGATAAAGAGCTGCCGACGCCCTCACTGGGATTTAAAGCGATCTGGGGTTCCTTTCACTCGGTTATGGCAGGGGGTCACTTGGCACTTGTCAAGGGCGCCAGAGATGAGGTAAGGCTGCTTAGCTCGGACTTCAGTTCAAC
>PVKM010031444.1:0-16825 GCA_004027735.1 Carollia perspicillata | reverse complement strand
TGGGCCTCTTTGCATCCACCTTATTTGGGACTCTCTCTGTTTCCTGGACTTGCCTGTCTATTTCCTTCACCAAATTAGGGAAGTTTCCTTTCACTATTTTTTTCAGATAGATTTCCAATTTCTTGCTCTTTTTTTTCTCTTTCTGGCACCCCTGTGATGCAAGTGTTGGACCTCTTGAAGTTATACCAAGGCTGCTTATACTATCCTCAGATTTTTGGATTCTTTCTTCTTCTTGTTCTGATTGGTTGTTTTTTGCTTCCTTATGTTCTAAATCATTGATTTGACTTTCAGTTTCATTCACCCTACTGTTGTTTCCCTGTAAATTGTTCTTTATTTCAATTAGTGAATCCTTCATTTCTCACTAGGTCTTTTTTTGTTCCTGAGGGCCTAACTAAGTTCCTTGAGCATTCTTATAGCTGGCATTTTGAAGTCTGAATCTGATAGATTGCCTATCTCCATTTCATTTAGCTCTTTTTAAGAAGTTTTGATCTGTTCTTTCATCTGGGCCATGTTTCTTTGTTTCTTTATTCTGACAGTCCCCCTTTGTTTGTTTCTGTGTGTTTGGTAGAGCTGCTTTGATTCCACATCTTGTTAGTGTACCCTAATGTAATAGGTGGTCTGTAGGGTCCAGGGGCACAGCCTCCCCTATCACTCAGTCTGGGCACTGGAGCTGTGCCCTTTGTGAGGGTTCTCTCCTCTTGTAGTTGAGCCTTGACTGCTGTTGGCAGGTCAGTGGGAGAGATTTACCCATGCCAGTCAGCCACAAGTAACGGCTGTGACCACTAAGCCCACCCTTTGCCCTCTGTGGAATATCACCAGTGTAGGGGCAGGGGTGGTGCTTGACATGGTCTGTAGCTGACCACTGGGTGTGCAAGCTCTGGGATTTTCCAGGTGGTTCAGGGCAAGGTCTGCCCCTACATGTGTTTTGCCTGGGGCCACCCTGCCTGCGCCCTAAAGCAATCTGAGATGGCTGCTACTTGGGGTGGGCTTGGAGATTCCCAGGTGAAGCCAAGCTGTGAATCTAGGCTGGCTGCTGCTGGTGCCTGGCCTGGGGCTCATGGAGGCCAGCTGTTGCTTGTTTGAGAGAATTTAGGAAGTTGTGAAGCATGAGCTAAGACCAGTTATTCATAAGGAAAAGCATCTTGGGTGGGCTATTAACTTGGGTGGGGTGGAGTCTCAGGGGATCTCTAGGGTGAAAAAACAGCATTAGTCAGATTGAAGGAGTCTCAATTACCAGCTTGCCAGCTCTTTTGGGGAAAGTTCAGAAAAAAGACAATGGCCTGTGCCCACCTTGATGCCAGCCACTTCATTTCCTCCCTGTATGCCACTGGTGACTTTCAAGCTGCTACTCTGGTGCTGCAGCTCAGAGGAAGTGAGTCTGGGTAGGTGAGTCTGTGTGTAGGTTTTTTAAGAGGAACTGCTTGGGGCTCCAGCAGATTCTTCTACCAATTCAATCACCACTGGTTTTTGCAGCTAGAAGTTGTGGGAACTTATATTCCTGGCACTTGCACCCTGGGCTGTGAGGCCTTATATGGGTCTGGGACTCCTTGCTGCCTAGATATCCGTCCTGAATTTTTATCCACTACATGTGCAGGTTGCACGTCTTCACCCATCCTACCAGTTTGGATGGATGTGGCTTCTTTAACTCTGTAGCTGTCAGACTTTCATTCCACTCAGTCTGATGGTTCTGAGTGATGGTTGTTCTATATTTTAGTTGTAATTTTGATATGGTTGTGGGAGGAGGTGAGCTATTCTGCCTATGCCACCATCTTGACTGGAGGTCCACACTAATAAATTTAATAATTTAAATGAAATGAGTCTTCCAGTCAAGATGGAGGCATAAGTAAACACACTTCTCACACAACTGCAACAAAAATTACAACTAGACTACAAAAATAAATATCACCAGATTCTTCAGAAAATGGATCTGTATGGAAGTCCAACAACCAACAATTTAAAGAAGCCACAATCATCCAGATAGGCTACGCTTCTAAGAGAGGGAGTCAAAGCAGCTCTACCTAATACATAGAAACAAACATAGGGAGGCTGCCAAACTGAGGAGACAAAAAAATATAACCCAAATGAAAGAACAGAACAAAACTCCAGAAAAAGAACTAAACAAAATGGAGATAAGCAACCTATCTGATACAGAACTTAAAACACTGGTTATCAGGGAGCTCAAAGAAGTCATTGGATACAACAACAGCATAAAAAATACTGAGGCAGCAATAAGGTTACATTAAGTGAAATAAAGAAAAATCTACAGGGAACCAACAGTGGAGTGGATGAAACTGAGAATCAAATCAACAATTTAGAACATAAGGAAGAAAAAAGCATTCAATTAGAACAGCAAGAAGAAAAAGGAATTCAAAAAATGAGGATAGAATAAGGAGCCTTTGGGACATCTCCAAATGTACCAATATATGAATCATAGGGCCTTCTTCTGGCAAGAAGAAGAGGAAGAGCAAGAAACTGAAAACTTATTTGAAAAAAATAATGAAAGAAAACTTCCCTAATTTGGTGAAAGAAACAGACATGTAAGTCCAGGAACAACAGAGAGTCCCAAACAAGTTGGACTCAAAGAGGACCACACCAAGATACATCATAAATAATTAACCTAAGGTTAAAGATAAAGAGTGAATCTTAAAAGCATCAACAGAAAAGCAGATAGTTACCAACAAAGGAGTTCCCATGAGACTATCAGCTGGTTTCTCAAAAGAAACTTTGCAGGCAAGAAGGGACTGGCAAGAAGTATTCAAAGTGATGAAAAGCAAGGACCTATGACCTAGATTACTCTATCCAGGAAAGCTATCATGTAGAATTGAAAAGCAGATAAAGTGCTTCCCAGACAAGTTAAAGCTAAAGGAGCTCATCATCACCAAACCATTGTTACATGAAATGTTAAAGGGACTTATTTAAGGAAAAGAAAATCAAAACTATGAATATTAAAATGTCAACAAATTCACAGCTATCAACAACTAAATCTAAAAAACAAACAAAGCAAACAGAACAGGAACAGAATCATGGATGTGGAGATCATTTGGAGGGTTATTAGCTGAGAGGGGGAAAGGAAAGGATGGGGGGAAATGTGCAGGGATTAAGATGTACAAGTTGGTAGGTATAAAATAGGAAGATGTTAAGAACAGTATAGGAAATGGGGCAGCCATAAACCTTACATGCATGACCCATGAACACGAACTGTGGGGTGAGGGTTTGCTGGAGGGGATGGGGGTACCAGCCAGAGCCAGGCAAGGGGGAAAAATTGAGACAACTGTAATAGCATAATCAATAAAACATATTTTAAAAATAAATGAATGAAATGAACAGATTCCTTGAAAAACACAACTCACCTAAACTGACTCAAGAAGAAAGAGAAAATCTAAATATTCTCATACTCATTAAATAAATTGAATTTCTAATAATAATTTTTTTGAAATTTCCCACAAAGGAAACTTCAGGCCCAGATGGTCTCATCAGTAAATTTCATCAAACATTTTAGGAAAAATAGATGGAGTGGCAAAAACATATTATAGAAGAGCACATGGATAGGAAATATTTTTGCAGCTATATTTGGAAATTACAAGCTGCTGCAGTGACATTGAAATAGGCAAAGATTTCTTACACAGGACACAGAAAGCACAGACTATTAAAAAAATTGGACTTACCAGAATTTAAAAATCTACTCATCAATATTAAGAAAATGAAAAGTCAACACCTGGACTGGAGAAAATATGTGCAGTACACATATATGACAAAGAATTTGTATCCAAAATAGATAAAGGACTCTTGTAAATCAATAATAAAAAGAGAACCCAATAAAAAATAGGCAAAAAGACTTGAAGAGAAACTTTAGAAAACAAGATTTTCTGGTCAATAAACACAGGAGAACATGGTCAATATTTTTAGTCATCAGGAAAATGTGAATTAAAACTGCAGTAGGATATTGCTTCATACCCATTAGGATAGCTAAAATTAAAGAGACTGCCCTGTCTGGGTGTGGCTCAATTGGTTGGAGCATAGTTCCATAGACCGAAAGGTTGCAGGTTCAATCCCCAGTGGGGTCACATATGGGAAGGCAACTGACTGACATTTCTCTCTCATATCTCTCTCTCGCTCTCTCTTCCCTCCTCTCCCTCTCCTTCTCTCTTTCCCTCTCTCTAAAAGCAATGAAAAAATGTCCTTGGGTAAAAATTTTAAAAGTGACTATTTAAAAAAATTAAAAACACTAAAAACTCTAAGTGCTGTTTAGGGTGTGCAGTGATTGGACTTTCATATATTGCTGGTGGCTATGTAGAATAATACCACCATTTGAAAATTGTTTTTCTGTTTTTTATATAAAGATAAACATATACTCATCTTATGACCCAGGATAGTAGGCAGAACATATCCCCACTAAAGATGTCCACACCCTAATCCTTGGAACCTGTGACTATATTACATTACATGGCAAAAGGGACTATGCGGATATGATTCAATTAAGAATTTTTCAATTGAGAAATTCCCCCAGATTATTCAGGTGAGCCCACTGTAATCACAAACGTCCTTAAAAGTGGAAGGGGGAGGCAGAAGAACCCAAGGAGATACGGTGTGAGAAGGACTGATCCACTGTGGTAGGCTTTGAAGATGGAGGGAGGCGGCCATGAGCTGAGACATGTGGGCACCTTCTGGAAGCTGAAAAAAGTATAAATATGAATTCACCCTTGCTATGGACCAAACAATTCCTATGATGAAGCCCTTACCTGCAATGTGATGGTATCTGGAGACGGGGGTGGTTAGGGAGGTAGTTAGGGTTAGATGAGGCTGTAGGAGTAGGGCCCTCATGATGGGATTAGTGCATCTGAAAGAAGAGACCCAAGAGAGCTCTCCCCCACCCACCGTGACACAGGGCAAGAAGGTAGCTACCTGCAAGACAGGAAGAAAACCCTTCACCAGAACCTTACTGTGCTGACACCTGTATCTCAGACTTCCTGTCTCCAAAACCATGAGAAAATAAATTTCCATTGTTTAAGCTCCCCAGCCTAAGGTGTTTTGTCACAGCAGCCCACACTGACGAAGACACCCCCAGAGCCTCTGGACAGGAAGGCTGTTCTCAACACACCTTCATTTGAGCCCCATGAAACCTGTGTCAGACTTCTGACCTGCAGACCCATCAAATTATATTACATTTGCCATGTTTTAAGCCACTAAGCCCTTACTAATTTGTTACAGCAGTAAGAGAAAACTAATAAATCAGCAATTTCTATTCTAGATATTTACCCAAGAGAAAGGAAAACAAAAAATCTACAAGAATTGTTGTATGTGAATGTTTGTAGCAGCTTTATTCACAATAGTAAAAACTAGAAATAACTCAAATTTCCATCAATAGGGGAATGAATAAATTGTGATATATTCATACAAGAACCATTAAACAATTATGAAGGAATGAAATATGGATGTATGCAGTAACATGCGTGAATCTCAAAGACATTATGTTGAGTGAAATAAACCAGACACAAATGAATACATAATGCATGATTCCATTCATGTGGTGTTCAAGAAGGCGCAAACTAATTTCTGATGATAGAAATTAAAATAATCATTGCCCATGGGGGTTGGACGCAAGGGAATTTTCTGGGATGATGCACAGTCTACATTTTAATTAGTGTGTTGGGTATACAGGGGTAAAAATTCATCCAAACCTTTTGTGTTATATACGCCTGAGATCTTTGCATTTCACTGTACATACGTTTTCCTCAATTAAAAAAGGGAAGAACAAATACTGGGGGGCATCTCACACTCTATGGCATATCTTTCATGTATCCTATATTTTTTCACATAATGTAAAACACTCCTTTGTACAATAATATTTGCTGCTGTAATGGGTGAATCTAAAAACCCCACTGTCTTAACACAGAAATGGTTCTCACTTACCTGAAGCCAAAAATGGATGCTCATGATCTTAGACAGTTCTCCAAGCAGTGATGTAAGAATCCATCTTGGCCTCCACCGTCTCCGTAGAATGCTTCCAAAGTCATTGCATTTGTCTGCATCGAGCCAGCAGCAAGGTTAAAGCTTAGAGACTGCACATGGGAGGTTTCAATGGGCCAAGCCTGGCAGGGGTGTTACTTCTGCTCTGCTCTGTTGGCTTGAATTTGGTCACATAGCCACACCTGACTGAAAGGGAGGCTGGTAACCGTAGTCTAGCCAGGAGCTGTGGAAGACGAGGGAGAGGATTTGATAGTAAGTTAGCAGTCTCTATCACACCGTATTATTAAAATCTCTCATTAGCTAACGTGTAATAAATATTTACTATTCACGAGCAACTGTTCTAAGAGCTTTACAATCTTCAACAACTCTTTGAGGTGCCTGCTAGTTTAATCCCTATTTTATAAGTGAGGAACAGAGGTATCGAGAAATTGAGTTGTCCAAGTCACGCGGCTTCTAAGAGGTGGAGCTTGGATTTGAACTCAGGCAGCCTGAGGTCAGAACAGGTGGCCATAGCCATGACTTCATATGCATCCATTTAAAGATTGCATAAAGTTTTAGATGAGCCAAATATTACTTCACCATCTTTATACTGTTAGAGATTTAGATTATGTAGCAATCGGGGCTTTGCAAATAATGCATTATTTAACATCTTCAAGGCCCTCTCCCTGCATTATGGGTTGATTCCTTAGGATTTATTCTTTTTTATTTTTTGAAGTTTGCTAAATTAGGCAGACAGGACTCTGCTTCCTCTCTGAATTATGTACTGCATACAAATGACCTCATTATTGACAAGACATTCATCATAGGATGTTAAATGTTTTGGTTCAGCTCTCTCAGTTTGCAAATTATTCTCCACAGAATATTAATCTGCTTTGGTTGATATTTGGCCTTGAAGACATTTGAGTAGACAGACAATTTCCCACTTTACACAACAGAGTTATGAATTTTTCATTGGAGAAGATCTCACTGCCTCGCTGCTCCAATTCTTTAGCTGATGGAGAAAGATAGTTTTAAAAATGTCAGGGCAAAAATAGAAGTTTTAGAAATCGAATCACATTTTTTACTTACTAGAGGAGTTTGCTTTCAAAAAGAGTCCCTGAGAAATGCTGCAGTAAGTGAAAATTTAGCTTGTGAGCACTTAGCACTGCTCAGTCAAGACGCAGAAAGGGAGCACACTCCGAACTGCCAAACTAGACCTCAGCTTTGGAAGAGATTTGGCTGTTACAAAATAAGAGTTAACATACACTCCGTCTTAGTGTGCCTCAAACACCTGGCTCAGCACTTAGCATTCTTCTCCCATGTAACCCTTGCAGCAAGCCCGTGGCACGTGTATGTTAACATTTGTTTCGGACAAATGAGGGAACTGAAGCATATGGAGGTGAAACGCTGAGGCATTACTTTCAAAGGCCGAAAAGCACGGCCACCAAACCCGCTCACGGGGCCTCATCGACACCCTTTGTATTTCTTTGGATTCTTTGCATGTCGGGTCTGGGCAGAGTGAGGATTCCACTCAGGTAGATGATCCCCAAATCCTAAAATCCTCTTAGTTTCTCCAGTAAGAAAAAAAAACAGGGCTGGGGGAAGAACAGAAGAGAAAGTTAGCTAGGATGGTAAAAATCTAACTTTTCTGGAACTCACAGCGGGAGGGATGGGCTACCAGTACTGACTGGTGGAAGACCTTTCCAGAAAGGCTGACCCAGCAGGAAGCCTGTTGTCCGTCCAGTCTGCATTCTCTGTCAGAGCCCTCCTACCAGGTGTCTGGGGGTCCCTCCCTTTTTTCTTTTTTCCTTCACCTTCTTCCACAGCCTCTTCCTGGCTTCTTTCAGGCCCAGCCTTCCCTGCCTATCTCAGTCCTTCCCTGACAGTCAGGCCACAACCCTGTGGAATCTTCTTGACCTTTTCAGAAGGTAGAGGCTGGCTTCCATCATGCTCCATGTGTTTAAATGTGAAATTTCTCCCCAGACGCCAACACTTATCTCAAAGCCCCCTTTCCTTGGAACCACAGGTATGTCACAGTGGTCATCTATCCCCCTGATGACTGTCCTGTAGTCTGAGGTGCCACAGGAGGCTGAGCTATCTCTCGCAGGGGGCTGATGGGAGAAGCAGGTTCCAGGGACAAGGAGCAGTGGGTTCTTTCTGGTGCCTCTGTGTGGAGCTGAGGACAGCCAGGCACTGGCTGAGGGCTTGGGGATAACTCCCTACATTCCAGGCTCTGTGGTCTCTGGTGTCCCCACCTGGATTGTGGTAGCCTCCTCTGGGCCAGGAGACCCAAGCCCGTTGGGACATTAGGTCTTGGGTTGGACCTGGCTGGGGCCCCCCACCTGGCTGACTTCCTTGGCAAACTCACAATCTCCTTAGACAGGAAAGACATACGCATGCAGGCTTGCTCACGCACACCATAGTCGCACACACAAAGCATAAATGATGCAAAGACACCCAACCACAGTGAAGAGCCGGCTGACTCAAATGCCGCAGTGACCCGATTCTGTTACAGTGGATGGATGCTGGGCCTGCTGGGCCTTACGACTTGGGAGGTTTCACCAGACACAGCTCACAATGGGCAGTTCTGGCCGCATGGCCACCTGGACCCCGTGGAAGTCTGTTTTGTCTTGTTGGCTGATACATAGCTCTCCGCTGGAGGTGGCATGCCCTTGCTGGAGAACCCCAGGGGCCTCATTGTGAGTCTCCCATGGGAGCTTGCCACTAATCCCACAAGGCAACTTTCCCATCACTGAAACCTTTAGCATCATAGCGTCCGCTGGGTTACATGGCTCAGGTGGCAGAGCTGCTTGCATCTCAGGTAACACAGGGCCACTTGGAGACATTGGGGTGGGGCAGCCTAAAGGGGGGCTTCCCCTTCCTTGTCAGATGAAGCTCTGCAAACTAAATACATTGTTAGAAGGAGAGAAACAGAGAGGGAAATGAAGCTGTTCTTTGCTGGATTGTTTTGTTGGATCCTTTTATATACGTAGACACACACACATGCACATATACACACATGTACACATACACACATGCATGCACACACACACATACTTATACAGAGTTTCTTTAGGGCAAAATTATAATCCCAGCCCCTCTACCTGCCTAGCTATGTGATCCTGGACAGGCCACCTCACTTCTCTGAGCCTTGGCATCCCCCTCTGAAAACTGGGGTAATGTCAGAGCCCACAGGCAGGGTGCTGTGAGCATTAAGAGAGGGAGAGCCCACAAGCCCCTGGCGTGCTGAAGCACAAAGTCAGCTGTTCTTAACGGCTGGCTGTTGTTCTCCTTCCCCATGGCCCTCTGACAAAAGATTCCCCATGCCAGCCCCAGCACTCAGTAAATCTGTGCTAAGACTGCGTTAGTGGGTGTTGATGAGTTCATATAACATGTGGTTAGCATGTGTGCATTTTAATGGGCTCTTTTACAGTGTCCTAATGATGTGTGGATTGTCCGGGGACTCTGGGAGTTGTTCTCCTAAGTTGTAAACTCACCGCCGCTCTGTTGCACCTTCTTTCTCATCGGAGTCTCTAGCCTCTCTGCTCTGCAGCCTGGCATCTGCCCGCAGCTGCCTCCTCACAGGCACTCAAAGCCCAGGACTGCAGGGTGTGTGCGGTTCATGCACCATGCGTGTGTGTGCTCCATGTGCATCGTTCATCTGTTGCATGTACGTGTGTGTCCTATTTAGTTAAACTCCCAGAAGCAGGAAAACACAACAGATGGACCCCGCATGGGAGCTACTTCCTAAGCCACCTCCAAGGGCTCTGAGCTCCCCTAAACTCGACTTCGGGCAGCACCTGTGCCCTGATCTTTGCATCTCTGTATCTCATCTAGGACTTCGGCTAAATGGGTGCTCAATACACTAATACTTCTCAGGGCTGGGATGGTGTTTTCTATGTAGTGCTACAGTGCCCTCTAGTGGATTTTCCCTGAACTTCTCCATGCTTGGAGTTAAATGCTCCTCTTTGGAACCCAAAGGTCAGAAGTTTGTCCAAGCTTGGCCTCTGTTTGTGTAGGTCATTCCTCTGCCTTGTAGAGAGCACAGCTCAGTAGGAGCTGAGGCTGTGTGGGGACCAAGCTGAGGTCAGGTGGGGGAAGGTGCTGGTTTCAGGAGACAGGGTAGCAGGGGACAGTCAGACCTCGCATTTTCTCTGCATCATTCTCTTCTTTTTTGCTCAGACAGAAGTGGTTCCATACATGGCTTGACTCCCTTAATCATGTGCAAGGGCACCTAAAACAAGATGGCACATAAAGGTCAAAATTCTCAGACCAGGCCAATGCTCACACGCCCACACCCAATCCCCCAGCAAGTCTTGGATCCAGCGAGTTCTGGGTCCATCCTCACCACCACACTGTTGCCTAGGCCACCATCAGCTCCTGCTGCAGTTACCCCAGCAGGCTCACGGTCCACACTCTGGGTTCTACCCTTACTCTCCTATAGTCTGGACTACATACACCAGTAGAACGTTCATTTAAAATAATAAACCCGTTCACATCACCACTCCCATTGAACAATGTTTTCTTTGTCCCCCATTTCACTTGAAATGAAATCCAAACCCCTTCCTGTGTCCCACAAGACCCCAGGGGTGGAGTGAAGGAAAGATGCCACTCCGAAAGGTGGAACCAGGACCGGGTGACAGAGCTGCAGAGCGTGAGGCTTCCCTTCCAAGGAAGAGAGAACTTTCTAATAATTGAAGCTGCCAGGGCTGTCTGCTCAGTGAGGGAGGAGGTCCTGCCATGGACAGTGCAGAGCTGCTGCGGAGAGCTTGGCTGGAGGCCAGTGGAGGGAATCTCCCTGTGGCCTGCCTGCACCATAATGCAATGTCTGTAGTAATAAGAAATGTGAGGAGGAAGTCCCCACTTTGTTGGCAGCAGAGAGAAAAACGAACAGAAGCTGAACAAATGCGGTAGCTCTTTAGGAAGCATCAGCCTCTGTTTCTTCTGGGGCACTCATCCAGTGAGGAGCTCAGTACCTGGTGGGCAGCCCTTTCTGTCCACATTTCATGCAGGAAGGCTGAGTGCTTCTGCCTCCCTGAGACGCCCTCTTCTCTGTCTCAGTTCTTCCCTCTTGCAGAGTACTAAGCGCTCTTCTAAAAGCATGCCAGAGCCCTGGCTAGTGTGGCTCAGTGGATTGAGTGCCAACCTGAGAACCGAAAGGTGACCAGTTTGATTCCCAGTCAGGGCATGTGCCTGGGAGGTCTCCAGCTGGGTGCATGCAAGAGGAAACCGATGTATATATCTTTCACACATTGCTGTTTCTCTCTAAAAATAAGTAAATGAAGGAAAAAAAGCATGCCAGAGATAGATTGTGTTGCATGTTGGGGGCATAAGGATGGAAGGTTCAAGTTCTTGGCGAAGTAGGGGAGCAGGATTGGCTAGCAGTTCCAGCACCACAAGGGCTCTCTTGGACTGGAGGGGTAAGTGGGAGGGGCAGAGTGCACAGGAACTGGAGTGTGTGAGACCCCAAGCCTGGCTGGGTGTCAGAGCCACCCAAGGAGCCGTGTGGTTGTGGTGTCCAGAGATTCCCAGGGCCAGGCTGAGGCTTTGGTGGTTTCAGTAGGTCCCCAAGTGGTGCTAAGGTCACTAAGGTTGTGGACCTCTGGCCTAGCTGGGAAGAGCTTTGTCCCTGAGACACCTGGATTTGAATCTTAGCTTTGCCATTTGACAGCTGTGTGATTGTGGCATCTGTATCTCTAGTCTTGTGAGTGAGCAGGAGGAGGAACAGGAAGGAAGGAGGGGACATGGAGAGATTTGTTGAGCAGTGTACCCAGCCAGAGAACACCAGGGCAGGGGCACGGTGTCTTTGCAAATGGCCACATTACACAGGCCCAGCTGTACCCCAGGCCACAGGTGCAGGTGTGGTACCCACTCAGCCCAATTTCCATTTCTGGAGAACTTGTTGCCGGGGCTATTGCAGAAGGAGGCAAGATAGTGCATTTATGTAGGGAACACTGTAAATCTTCATAAAACATACGAAAGGATTTTCACAGCCACCTATGCAGTGGGTACTCAGTACCCCCATTATGGAGAAGGAAATGGGTACAATGAGGGGTTGAGTGTTGGGTTAAGGCACCTGAAATGAGGTCCTGGACTGGAACTGGAAAGCAGCCCTGTCTCAGTGAAAAACCTCTAATGTGCCTTGCTTACCTACCACCCAGCTTGAGAAACAGAAGTCTCTGGATTCCCCTCCTGATCCCCTTACCTCTCCCCACCACGCTGTCCTGAATGTGGTGCTTATTATTTTCACTCCTGTTTTTATACCTTTACCGTATGTGCAAGGATTTAGAAATGGCACCTCGTACCCGATTTCACACGTAGAGCCTTAGACGGGCAGCGTCGGAGAAGGGCAGTCCTCCGGCAGCTTCGTCTCTCAGAACTGCTTTCGGCAGTGGTCCACGCTGACACACACATCTCCACTTTATTTCTTACCACTGTTTGTTTTTTATTTATTTTTGTTGAGATGTAATTGACATACAACATGGTGTTGGTTTTATGTGTACCCCATAACGCTTTGATATATGTACATAGTAATCATGTGTGAAACGATTACAGTAAGTTTGCTTAACATCCGTCACCAAACACAGTTACAATTTTTTCTTGTGATGAGAGCTATTAAGATGCGCTCTTTTAGCAACTTTCAAATAACCTACTAGCACTGTTAGCTGTAGTCATCATACTGTACATTACATTCCCAGGGTTATTTATCTTGTAACTAGAAATTTGTACCTTTGATCACCTTCACTCATATCACCCACCTTCCCACTCCCTGCCTCTGGTAACAGCCAATTTTTTTCTCTGTATCTATGAGTTCAGGTTGTTTTGGGGGCTTTTTTAGATTCCACATATAAGTTAGATCATATGTTATTTGTCTGTGTCTGACTCGTTTTGCTTGGCTTAATGCCTTCAAAATCCATCCATGTTGTTGCAAATGGCAAGATTTCCTTTTTTGTGTGGCCGAATAATATTCAGTTGTACACATGTACCACATTTTCTTTATCCATTCATCTGCCAGTGGACAATTGGGTTGTTTCCGTGTCATGGCTATTGTAAAAATGCAGCCATGAACACAGGGGCGTAGATGGCATTTTAAGACTGTGATTAAGTTTCCTTCGGAGAAATACCCGGCAGTGGAATCGCTGGGTCAGGTCATATGGTAGTTCTACTGTTGATTTTTTGACTTAACTCCATACTGCTTTCCACCGTGGCTGCACCAATTGACATTCCCACCAACAGGGCACGAGGGCCTTCTGCCACAGCCTCACCAGCACCTGCTGGTGCGGGTCTTTCTGATGATGGCCACTCTGACAGGTGTGAGGTGATACCTCGCCTCCCTTCTGGTTTGCGTTTCCCTGATGATTAGCGACGCCGAGCGCTTTTTCATGTACCTGTTGGCCGGCCATCTGTGTGTCTTCTTTGAAAAAAGTCTTCTCAGATCCTCCGCCCATTTTTTTAAATGGGATTGTTTATTTTTATCAGCACTTTTTAAAATCCGTTGCCCTGTGGATGGACCTTCAGGTTGCTGTCATTTGTCACTTTTGTAGACATTATCACTACGGACAGTTTTGTTCAGGTGCCCTTCTGCACACACGTAAGAGTTTCACGAGGGCGTACACCCAAGACTAGAATCCCTGGGCCGAGGGCACCGCTCTTGAAACTCATTGTGTGTGTCCCCTTGTGTCAGCCGAGGGCCAGAGTCTCTGTTGCTTCACTTCCCCACCTACACTCAGTATTTCCAGCTCTCAATGTACAAGCCTACCTTCTTACTCGGTGCTCAATAGCCCCTTGTGGTAAAAAACAAAAAACAATGGAAGAACAGTCAGACAGGGAATGCATCTAGACTACGCTCTTGGCTGTTAGGTCCTCAGAAAAGTCGGGGTGGAGGTCGCTATGGCAAGCTGTGCCCGTCTTAATTCAGAACGCGGTGCTGTGAAACACTGAGCGGGGAACATGGAGCACATCGGGGATGTGGGCTGGCTGGCGGGCTACCTCCACCGCCGACACCTGCTGCAAGGCATGACCCTGTTGTCCTGACCTTTTGTTTAAGGGAATCTGTGGGGAGCTCAAACCACTACGTTTGCCCAAGGTGGTCCCGGTTCATGCCGGTTGTCCTGACAAAATTACTAAAAGCCCCTCCTTGGACTCTTCAAAGTGTTAAGGTTTGAAAGATAAATTATATTGCCATGCTAGATATAAAAGTAGATTAATTTCCTACCCAGAGCATTTAGATTTCTAATATTCCGCTGTGGTTGGTGTGGATGTGATAGAAGGCTGGAGAGCCAGTCACAGGGGGACAGCTGCAACTGTTGCTACGACGACAAGATTTAGGGTGGAGGTGGGAGCCCTCAGAACCTTTCAGAAAGGGGGCCAACCACAGCTCAGGAGCCCTTTTCCCTGTGGTCTCCCCGTGGAGTTCTGGTCATGCTTCTTGGTCATTGCCCACGGGAGAGCCAGCTCTGTGGCAGGTGGTGCTGGGAAGCCTGGCGGGTGCTCCCCCTCCCAGTCTCCTCAAGATCAGAATCCGTTCCAGGCCACCAGACAGTGCTCCCTGCCAGCCCTTTCACAAAACAGTTCCTGGGTATGTGCTCCGTGAGTTGTGGCCAAGCTCTGGTGACAACACCTCCTGGAATAACAAAGGGATCCTTTGTGGGCAGCGGCTCCAGTTAACAGCTTGTGGATGGCTGGGCTCCCTCTGGCACTTTCTTCTCTAGACAGGCCCCCTCCCCACTCCCATCTATTCAGTTCAAGACAATCTGGGATCCTACATAGATAATTGGGCCATTTCATCAACCTGAAGAGGTAGGTCAGGGCGGCCGTCCAACACGAAAACTTCCGGAGGAAATGGCAGGGCACCCCGGAGATCTGTGGTGGGAGGCGGCCTGGTGGCTCCCTTCTAGCATTGTGCCACCTCCCGAGGGAAGGCCTTCAGCTCCGCAGCGTGCTCGTGTAACAAAGGCTTATCCTTAGAAGTCAGTCCACAAAGGATTTCCAACTTGGCAGCCTCGCCTTTTACTTTAAAGAGTAGACCCATTGAGGGTCACTCCCACCAGGGGCGTTTGAAGAACCCTCTGGGGGTCGCCACCTCCATGAAGTCTTTGTTGAGCTGCCACCCACTCGATCCCAGATAGAAGTGACCGTCTTGCTTTTGTGCTTCCTTCATTATCCATTGTGTGTGCTGTGACAGGCACATATATGGCTGTCACAGCACAATTACCTCCTCAGAGACGGTGACAGGATCTTACTTATCGCATGCACTAGGCGCTCACTAAAAGTTTGTTAAAGGAAGAAATGAGTCGACCCTTCACCTAGAGGGAGTTCGTCCCCAAAGCAGATGGACTGAGGAACCCAAATGGTGTGTCAGCCTCTTTTTGCCTTCTGCCTTACTTCTCTGCCTTGTTTTCCATTATGCGGGCAGACTGTGCTTGAGTTTGGGGAGAATGGCCACCAGGAAGCCCCAAGTCACAGCACTTCAGCTCCAGTGACTGAAGGCAGCAGCATGGTCTCCCCCTAAACCCTGGGTCATTCTGGGGCCCTGGTGTGGGGTCCACTGACTGGAGGGTCCACTAGAACCAAATGATTGGGCTGGGGAAGAAGCAGTTTCCCAAAGCAGGGGGTTGAGGTGAGCCTGAAGGGGTAGAAATAACAGAGCAATAGCACTGAAGCCTGAGGAATTCCTAGGAAGACAGGTTCAGAGCTGGAGACCAGCACTGATCCTGTCGGAGGGAGGACTCTGGCACCTCGAGTAACCACAGGCCGAGGAGGTCGGCCTGGCGAGCTTCTATAAGGACCGTCCTGTTCACAAGAATAGCAAGTAGTTACACCTGCAGACTCTGAACATCGTCAACAGTAAGCTGATGTTTACTGAGGACCTACTAACTGCCGGACACTGGGCAGACCTGGGGAGGGGGAGTGGTCACCTGTCAGCAAATCAGACATAGTCCCTGCCCTGATGTGGCTCTCCATCTACTGGAAGCCCATGGTCCGTTGAATGGCCCCACTGAGCCTCACTTCCCAGCAGGCTTTGATTCCAAGATGGCTAGGTGAGCGGTGGGCAGACATCATCTCAGTAGCTAATGTTCCTGGAACCGATGGCTGCATTCATCCTGGCAATAGGACTATGATGTAGATTTTAGGATTTAGGGTGAGAAACAGGCTCCAACTTAAGGAGAGAGGAGGTGGGGTCAGGGAGAGGGAGGAAGGAAGGAAGGAAGGAAAGAAGAGAGAAAGGAAGGAAGGAAGGAAGGAAGGAAGGAAGGAAGGAAGGAAGGAAGGAAGGAAAGAGAGAAAGAGATCCATAAAATTAAAGGAAAAGATGGACAGCCTGGCTTTGGGATGTACTGGGACAGGACCAGGGCTTGCCACTGCTGGGCATGGACATTCTGTCTCAAGGGCAGGGCTCCTCTGGCTCAGCAGCAGCTACCTTTAGTCCCTGTGACTTCTCCTGAGTCCAGTCCCAGGAGAAGGCTCTGACGACCCTGACCTGGGCCAGTGTCCACCCCTGTGATCAGAAGCAGCCTCTGTGATTGGCAATGCTACCATGTGGAGTTGAGGAGAGGCAGGTCACACAAAGGAAGTGTGAGAAGAAGGAAAGTATATTGGAGGTGGCAGAAACAGTAGCTCTGTTGTTGTTTTATCTCCATTTTCTACAACCCAGGTGTTGTTTACATCCGCTTCCCAGGTAGGAAACCGAGGCTTAGAGAGGTTATATGGCTTGCTCAAGGTCACCCTGATGGTGTGGCAGGACTTAAACCCAATGTGCTTGATGCAGAGCCCACACTCTTTATCTCTATTCCAGGGATGGGTGACCGGCAGGGGCACCTCACTCAATCACAAATGGTAATTTAACAGAATAACATAGTGGATAGGAGCTTGGGAACTG
>PVKM010031443.1:0-16810 GCA_004027735.1 Carollia perspicillata | reverse complement strand
AAAAAGAATTAACCTGATGAAGACATGTATTTCCAATATTTAGTCATCTCATAAAAGAACACTGCCTTTACTACATTATATATTCTAACTGTCAATAAATTTCTGTTGTCTCCTTTAAACAAGTGCTACATATTTCCTGTTAAGTTGATTCCAAGCTACCTTGAACTTTGGACAAATAAAAACCACTTTATTCCTTCACGCTTTTCAAAATGGTTATAGCTGGTTTATTTGGAATCCATTTATTTTATGCATTTATTTTATAACTGTATTCTAATACTATTTAATTGATTTCCTACTGTTCAAAACCAGATAATCTTATCGTCTGAGCTGCTCCCCTGTTCAAATATTTATTCCTAAATCTTTCCCTAACTCAATGCATTTAGCTGGAACCTCCAAACCAAGATAAAGTGACAGGACTGACAAATCTTATCCCCAGCCTTCTCCACTGTGAACTGTGCTTAGTGGAGACTGACCTACACGGACTGTGCATCCAATTAAGCACAGCCAGTAAGAGGCACGGGCAGAGACAAGAAGTTGGCAGGAGAATACGGTTGATCCATTCCCGCAGATCCCACTCCATCAGGTCGCCTCCCTCGTGTTGGCCACTTCCCTCTATTGTAACTCCCATAGGGTCAGTGTCTCCTAGGGCAACAGCTTTTCTCCCCAAGATCTAGCTACATTCTTCCCTTGACATCTTCTTCATCCCTACAAAGTTACATTTTTATAATATAAAAAAAAAACTTCTTTGCAGCTCTTGTCATAGTGAAAATAGACAAGCTGAAATTTAGTATCATCTTATATTCATGTTTAAGTTTCAATATGTAGTAACTTTTAAATGTAATAGTCACAATACCATTACCTTCAAAATATTTTGTAACTACTTCAGGTCTCTTCTCCGGCACAAGGTTTACTTAGGAGAGTGCTTTAAAATTACCAACGCATTTAGGGGGATTGTTATCAATATCTAGTCTTACCACTTCATGGTGAAAGAATGCGACCTGCCCTGTTTCTGCTTTTTGGAAATTCGGTAAGTCTTCTTTTGGCAAAACGGTCAACTGGACATCTGCAATGAAGATTTATGCTCTGTTCTGCACAGAGCTGAAGTTTTATCTATTAAATCAACCATACTAATTACTCATTTGAACTTCTATAGTCATGAAGACTTATCAGAACTTTAATACCATAATTCCTGGCCCGATATATGGATCTTTGCAGCTTGAGCTCTGACGCTGCTTATAAAGCATAACTTTAGCCCTTTTGGGTTCCAAAACCACCCGCAGAGCAAGCAGCACCCCTTGCGCTGATCGCACTCTTTGCTAAATCAGACTCTTTGCTTTACTGTCAGATAACACTCCCTGTACTATAATGGTGTGATCACAAAGCAGCTTTTTTGTTCCACAGGCCTGGGCTGAAACAAGGATGTCAACACATGTTTAATCACGCATTACCTACTGTTCTCGTCGCAAACCCCACTTGCCTGACCCCTGAGTCAGCCCACCACTGAAAGTGCAGTTGCCCCCCAGTCAGAAAAGAAATAATCTAAGCTGCCGGTCGTGTTTTCCCTAGCAACCCATCTCGTTGACGGCCAGCTCCTTCTAATTTTTGCCTTTACAAAAGTTGTCTTATCCCATCCATTTCGAAAAATATCTTTGGTTCATACCGTGGGCTATGTTTCCTGGTTTGCAAATCATTATCTGAATACACTCTCTTTTAATTTTCCAAAAGCTTCCTCCAGACTTTTGTTTACATTTTTATACATATTTTGTTTACAAATTGTAATCTGTCAATGACTAAGGAAGAGATTTTTAAAGTTTCTCTAATATAAGTGACAATTTTCCCTTGAGGTGCTTTTCACATTAAATATTTTAATGACATAAAATAAACAACTATAACAAATGTTCACGAATGATTATCTATCTCATAAATGAAAAGTGATCATCTTTGACTTATTTTAAGTCTCTTAGTTGCAGGTATGTTTCCTGGATATAATTATAGTAGTTTGTGACCGACTGCTGATGTATTTATTATGTTAACATTTTGTCTTCCCCCCATTAAAATGTAAACTCTATGAAGGGCAAGTCTTTATCCAATTCACTGAGCTATTCTAAGTGCCTAAAACAAAGCCTGGCACGTGTGCTCAATAACTAGGGGATGAAGTATGGGTCGGCTCTTCACCACCCCTACCAGTCCCAGTCCCTCTCCAGCACTGCTTCATGACATCCTTCCTCTGAATGCTCCTTGTTTCATCTCAGGCTCTTGTTTTACCTCACTTTCGATTATTTATTTCTTATTCCCTGAATTTATTTATGTATTCCTCAACTTCACTGCCAGCCAAAGCCTACACTAAATTTACTTGCCGGAATCTCCTATGGAAAATCTTTTACAAACGTGACATTTCTTGTGAACATAACTGTATTTTTATTAAGTATAGTTTTTTCATAAGCACTGCTCTAATTCTTCCATTATCAATTTTTTCAGCCTAGTATTTGCTCAAAAACATCAATTCTGCAGTAAATGCTACTTGAGTGCTTCCCCTTTTCACCAGGATGTAATCGCAATTATTCTCTCAGATCTAAGGATAAAGTGCTGACTGATGGAAGTCTTTATTAGCTTTCATTGCCCCAGGAAGCTTGAGAGAAGAAGTACAGAGCATGACTCCTTGGGGCCACAGATACTCCGCCATATGAAATCTTCATCTGTGTTGATTAAAGATGAACATCTTTCCTATATAATTGTTTTCTCTGGCTCAGCTTCTACGGCACGCACACATTGTGGCTATATCCAGCTCTCTGCTTAGTATGGCTGCCGACTAAATTCAGATGGAACCTTGTTGCCTTACGACAACTTTGCATCAAAAAGAAGCCCAACTACTCAATGGTTCTTGTTCACCATTAGATCCTTAAATTCTTTTTGAATCCTGGCAAAATAAGGGGTTCTAAGATCACAGGAACCAGACTTCCTGATTTCAAATCCCAGCTTTACCACTTAGATGTGTGACCTCAGTTTTCCTCACCTGCAGAGATAAAAATGTACCTACGTCTCATTAGGCTGTTGAGCATCAAATGATTAATACCTTTTAAGTAGTTAGAACAGTACCTGCTACAAAAAATGAGTTCAGCAAACGTTAATTCCTCTCTCTCCTCCTCTTTGTCTTGCCCCCCACCTTTATCTACAACATTGGAGATGTCAGTAGGACTGTATTAGGGTTTCATCTATTTACAGCGACACTACAGTGCTTTCTCAAGGGGTTTGTGAGCAAATGCTTCATGCTGTCCTTCGACCTGTAGTCCAACCCACACTAAATAGAGCAGAAACCCTCCCCTAATTTCTAATTCAGACGTAAACTTTCCCATGTTCTGATATCTTTTGGTCGGTCACCTGCTTTAAAGAAGAGTGTAACTACCCACCTTTGCCTAAATAAATGTTTCTTGCTGAAAGCCCTGCAAAATTATTTATTTAATTAAAAACCAGACTTCTTATCATGCAATTGATTTCAGCGGAGCCAGGAATAAATTTTCCTGTTTTTTCAACACGGATGCGTGTATATCCCAGAGTTTAAGCAACATCCACCCTCAATACCATATTAAAATGAGTAAGAAGAAAGAATTTGACTACTCACGATGCTCCTGAATTCATGATGCAGTTCTGTGCTCCACAAACACAATCTCTCCCGTCATCATGATTCATTCCGAGGTTATGACCCAACTCATGAGCAACAATGGATGCAAATGTCTCTACCGTGATCTGCCCAAACTGTCCAAATACAAGAAGGTATTAATTAGGTTTCTAAACAAAAAGGATATGTTTTGTTTCTGAGATTATTTCTTCACAACATCAGTCCTTATACCTTTCAGTCTACTAAGAAACTGGCGTGACTCAACACACCGACGATGCAGATAGACCCTTCAAGCAATAAATCAAACACTGTACTTTAGATTACTTGTGGTGGTTTATGGGAAAACAAACTCATGGTTCTAATTTAATTTTCTTAAATGGAGTCTCTATTTCCTCATCTATAAAGAGTGAGGAGCTAATAAACACATAATAAATATTGGAATACTTAATCCAGTCTCTAGAAAAACCACCCATCTGCCACTTCTACATTGTCCCTAAATATACCAAAAATATAGTTTTAAGGACTAGGGGAGGAAGTGTAGAGTCAATGAATGCCTGACACTGTCCTCATGCAGAGACCCAAAGATGAACATCAAGATCAAAAATGTACCACATTAATCCCGCCTGCGTGGCTCCTGGAACACACTGTTCCCACGAATGCCATTCCTGCAGTCCCACCGAAGCCTTTCTTCCTAAGTGAAAAGAAAAGGTAAAACTTGTAAGAAGTGTTTGGGAGGAAAAAGGAACACACTGCTCCTATATCTGTATGTAATCTTAAACTGGATTCACAGAACCTACAAAACCTGGGAGAAGACGGTAAAACGAAATAACATTTTAAAGTCAGAATACAATAAAGCCTTCTCTGATTATCAGAAAATAAGATTAATATTACAAATTCGCTTGTTAAAATGAAGACGCATTTTAGAAAACACAAAATATTTCCTACCCTCTAATGAAAAACATCCCTGAGATGCACTACATGTATATACTCAGAAGCTCTAGTGAAAGACAGGCAGCAAACTCAGTGACCATACATGCACGCAGGAGGCTGCCGGGCAGGAGCACAGCGGCCTCCACACGGCTCCTCACTTGTATCTCAGGACCTACTCCCTCTGCCGGGAACTGTCCTCCCAGTACATGCCCCTAACTCGTTCCCTCACCGCCCTCAGGCCTTTACTCAAAAGTCATCTTCTCGTTGAGACCTTCCTTTGCCATGTTACCTAAAATTTCCACTTTACTCCTCCGACCCTTGTATTTTCCCTCCTTACAACTTATCTTTATTTAGCATACTATATATGCTTATTTATCGCATTCATGGCAAATCACCTCCACCAGAATATGGACTCCATGAGAGCAAGAAGTTCAATCTGCTTTGTTCACTGCCACACCCAGTGTCTACGGGTGTAATCTTTTACACCCCTAATAAGTATCTTTTAAATGAATGAATAAATCCTTTTCTGGGGCATCTGAACAGCCAGGAGAAAAGGAGTCCAGACACTGACATATAGGGATTTCCAAGAAAACACGTCAGCCAGATCGCCACACAGTGAACCCAAAAGTCTCCAAGCCCCACTCAGGTACTCACTGCTCCCAAATGGCTTTCCATGGTTACCCCATGTTAACCACAAACAGAACCAGGCATCATCTGACATTTGGGAAATGCCTCTAACACAACAGATGGAGACCAAAAAGAAGGGAAAACACAGCTTGGTAAGGTGCGCCTGGGCAGGCACGGGGGGCGTGCTCGATGCCTGCTCCTTTCAGGCTTACGTGAACTAGAGAGCATGCCCACTGTCTGAGGGTACGTGCAGGTGCAATTTTACCAAAAACTAATAAGAAGATCATGACCAGCCCCGGCTGGTGTGGTTCGGTGCACTGAGTGCCGGCCTGTGAACCAAGGGCGGCAGTTTGATTCCCAGTCAGGGCACATGCCTGAATTGTGGGCCAGTCAGTTCCCCAGTAAGGGGCAGGTGAGAGGCAACTACACGCTGACGTTTCTCTTTCTCATTCTCATTACCTCTCTTTCTCATTCCCTTCCCTTCTCTCTAAAAATAAATAAAATCTTATATTTTTTTAAAAGGTCATGACCAAGACTTTTTAATTACAGGGCCATAAAAATCCATTTTGGCCTTTTCAGTGCCTTGCTTTGAACTAACTCATATAGCAAAAGAAAATAAAATCAAGGGAAATTTCTCCTCTGAAAAAACTTGTATTTTAGGAATCTCACTGAAGGAGGCAAAAAAGTATCAAATAAAGTGAAACATGTTGTTGGCAAAAAGCCAGCCTATCAAGCTGGAAAACTTTTAAGAAGCGTAAAATGTTTTAAATATTTTTTTAAATAGTGACTTTTTGTTTTTAAAGTTTGATTTACTTATTTTCAGAGAGAAGGGAAAAAAGGAAGATAGTGAGGGAGAGAAACACTGATACGTAGGAGACACATCAGCTGGCTGCCTCTCGCCCTGGCCCGTAACCCAGGCATGTGCCTTGACTGGGAATCAAACTGGCAACCTTTCAGTTTGCAGACTGGCACCCAATCCACTGAGCCACACGAGCCAGGGCTGTTTTAAATATTTTAAGTGAACATTTTGCTGTAACTTTTTGGAATGTACTTGTATGAGTACAAATATAAGTTTAAGTTTTATTATGGTACCATGAAATTGCTATATAAAGACAGAAAAAAAATTAAAGATATCAGCAATATTTCAAAGGAAGTAGGAAAGCTATTACATCCATGAAGTCAGACCTTAATTATATAAAAAATTTTCAGGGGAACAAAAAAAACTATTAAATATTAAAAACAATATAGCCAGAAATTAAAAACTCAACATAAAGCTTAGAAGATAATGCTAAGAAAATATCCCAAAAAGTGGACAAAAAGACAAAGAGAAGAAAGGAGTCAAAAGATAATAAAATTAGAGGATAAACACAATATTCAATTGCCAAGTAAAAGGAATCCCAGAAGAAATGAAGAATAAAAATAAAGATGAAATCATCTACAAAACAATTTGAGAAAAATTCCTAAAACTACAGGACATCAGTTTCAAGACTGAAATGACCACTAAGTAGACAGTACATCACTGATTAGAGACCTACACCAAGAGACCTAATCACCAAGAAGCTTAACGACACCTGGGAACTAAGAGCAGCTCCTCTATGTTTCCAGAGAAAGAGAAAAAGGCCACACACTCAGGATCAGGAATCGGAATGATTTAAGGCTTCTCAACAGTAATACTAGAAGTGAAAAGATAACAAACACATTCATACTTTCAAAACCCTGAAGGAAAAAGATTTCATGCCTAGGATTTTATACCCATCCAAGTAATCAAATAGTTACAAAACAAACTAGAACACACACCTGTGAAAGACAGCATTACTCAGGCACCAGGATCATCAAAAGCCAAAATGAGATCATTTTACAATCTGTTCTGAGACTGTGAAATACACTTTCTGACATGCAAGGGGTCATAATTTTTCCCTCTATATATCCTTTCACAAGACAGAACTAGAAGAAACGCCAAAGCGAGAGTAAACCAAACCCATGGACCAGGAAGGAGGACACAGGACAAAGGCGACAAGGAATCGAACACACCCGAGAGGTCTCACTATCATACTCGCACTTGTCCTACTGCATGAAGCTGTTTTCCTTATTTAAACGAATGCTCAGAAACCTTATGAAAATAATAAAAAAACAAGCAAAAATCACTATTCCGACCATCTCATCAGCAGTACTTTTTTAGAAATCACTTACAGAACTAGCTGCGCACTGTCGTGTCTCCGACGTGTTATAAGAAACTTCTCCCGCCATTGCACGAAGTTCCCCAGCACATCACCAGCGCCTCCGATGATGCTGATCAGGTTTCCATTTGTCCAAATCTCCAGTCCAACGAGCACAATTCGAATATTTAACATAATATACATCTAAGAAGAAAACAAAAGTATGAAAACATATTAAAGTATATATCTTTTAACTTACAATGAAGTTACATAACTACTTAAATTAAAAACAGGACTCCTCCCCTCCAAAAATGTTTCCTTCGATATAAGACCCTTAACTTCTCAAGGAGTTTCCTCATCCATAAAATAAAAGTAATATAAGTTCAAAATCCTTTTAATCTTCCACTCCAAAATTTGACAAACTCTGGAAATTTAAAGTTTTTGGTGAATTAGTTCCAAAAAGTACCCTAAACTAATGCAAGCCTATTTATGGTCCACATTTATCTCAATTAATGGAAATATTCATACATTTCACTACAGAAATACCAATGGGTTTGATTATATTATTCTACCCCAAGATCTTGGGAGGTATTTATAATACCTAGTGAGCCATATTACCTTTGTGGGCTCTAAGAAAGACAAGTCCTGCTAAGAAGGGCTCCGAGTGGCTGACTGGGCTCAAATTTAAAAGCAGAGCCTGGCTTTCCAGCAGTGATAACCTCCCCACAACAACACACCTCTCACTGAGAACCTCCTTCATCTCCCTCCAGGAGAGAAGGGGAAACACAAGAAGTATCTGGTGCAGAGCCCCAGTTCCTACTTCATGGATGTGAAATGCCCGGGACGCCATAAAACCACCACTGTCTGTAGCCCTGCAGAAATGGTAGCTTGTGTGTAGGCTGCTCCTCCCCTGGCAGCCTACAGGAAGAAAAGCAAGGCTTCCAGAAGGATGCTCCTTCAGAAGGAAGCAGCACTAAAAACGCCCTGAATCAGGTGGGAAACCATCCCAAAAAACATTTTTTGTATACAAAAAAAATAAATAAATGACTATAAAAATAAAAATAAATAAAAGCAGGTCCTAGTACCTGTTTCTAAACAGGGGCCTCTCCCACAAAGCTCATGTCATGGAGAAGGCTGCACTGCACTGCCTGCCTGCACCGTGCTCCTGCCATCTGGGCTGGCCCTTATAAAGGAGTTCCTGCATTGCATTTCAACCCACAGGACTGAGGCTTTCCCCATCCAGTCAGAGCTGGGCAACTGTATCCCCACCAGCATCTTCGCAGACCAATCAGAGCAGCTCCATTCTGACCAATCAGGACAGTGCTTTTTGGACCAATCAAACTGCAAAGATTTGGAGTCCTCACTTGCATAAGGATGGACCAATCAGGGACAGGTGCTTCTGTTTCTACAAGTCAGCTCCCCTCTTGCTGAGCAGACCTGCACAAAGTGAAGCAAAGCAGAGCAGAACTGTCTATCTGCAGAGGGGCCTCGCTCAAGAACTTCCTCTTAGCCACCCTGTTTCACAGCCCTGCTGCTCTGTAACTGAGCTGTAACAACTCCACAGCTGTGCTGGTCTCACCGCAATTGTGCTGTGCTATACCGCAATTGAGCTATTTGCACTGAGTAAAGTTTCCTTCTTCGCTCCACCTCAAACTGGAGATTCCTGTCAGTGTTGTACTGGCAGCAACAACCACTGGTTGGCACCTTTCTAAACTCTTATCTAAAATTCTAATTACATGTGCCCCCCAAAGTTTCAGATAAGGAATCTAGAACTCGTATCTGTTTCATAGAAACACTATGAAGAATACTTAAGTTCTTAAATGTAAAGCACTCGGTTAGTTTCAAGAACACTATAAATGCTCAACAGAATGCTATTATTATCATCATTATTACTATGCTTGGTATTCATCAGGGAAACACCTTATAGATGAAATCATCTTATAAGAACATCGATCTAATTTTCAATACCTCCCACTGGATGACTGAACCACAAAATCTCAAACCACATTTCTTTCTGTCTCTCTCCCTCTCTCACACACACACATACATACACACAAATTTTGTCATATCATGTCTTCAGAGTAGGAGGCAGCCTTAATCAAAATAAGGTTCTCTCAGTAAAAATTCAAAGATCTTTACATAATGCAAAGTACCTTAGCCTGTGTGCTCTAATGATAAAGTAGATGCTAATACGAAATCTCTTGCTTGTCTCAAAGTCTTACCACAATTACACTTTCCTTTCAAACATAAAATAGTTACAAAATGAACTTTAAAAAAAAGACCCCTGGAAAATTGAGTCATTTAGGTCCCAGGATAATCAGAGCTCAAAATGAGACAATTTTTAAATTCTGTTCTGGGACTGTGGAAGGATATGATAAAACACTTCTCACAGAAAATACGACTTACACTATCCAAATAGTTTGCTAGACGAATCATCTCTTCTCTCACTGCAGTCTGATTTCTTCCCATCATGTCATACTGAAAAGCGAGAGGGGAAAACCTTTACCAGCAAAGTAATTTCGGGAAAAAATTTCTATAATCCTTTACAGTGAACATTAAAATCCAAACACTTCCTCTGAAACAAAACCTGAAGCATTTAGACATTCATCAGCATTTCAATTTATAAATCTGAAAGGTACATTTCAGTGATAAATAGGATTAAAGAAAAACAGGCAGAAGTGTGAATGCCTAGCAATGAAAATGCAGGGCAGTCTTCACTTTTCTCTAAATTAATACAACTTTAAGATGAATTTTCTTCTCGATTTATTTATTCACTTTAATGTGAAAATATTTTCAAGCACTTCACAAAGGGAGAGTTTAAAAACAATCAAAGTGCATAGATACAAGAATAAAAACAATGGATTTCCTGACTCCTTAGGCTCGAAACATTACCAATAAACCATCTCTAAACTCTGGGTACATTAATAAGAGACTAGTCAATGTTTAGTATTAGAAACACATTATATGTAAATAAAACACAGAGGTATTTAAAAGTTTAACCATATTAAGCCAAATAGTCAATTTGACAGATTCTCTTCTTTGAGACCTAGCTAAACCTAAATATCTATTTTCACATTTTTTTCATACAACCAACTTAACAAATAACGAAAAAAAATTAAGAATGTATGTTTCACTTTATGAGAAGGGCATTAAAATTAGACTATATCAGATCTTATCCGTTAGGAATTTTATCATGATTCTCTTAAAAAATGAAAAATAAAGTTGAATACATTTAACAAAGTTTGATTAAAATGAAATCGTTTTTCTTTTGCATCGTTTTCTACAAGTATATAACAACTCTATTTGGAGAAAGTGATAAAGAAAAACATTTCAAATCTGTATTTTTGTCCCTTATCCAAACATTCTACAGAAACATTTCACCCTCAGCCGGGGCAGCGTTCCTGCTCGTTCACACTCCCTATCCTCTTTCCTTCTGCCACTTGAAGGCAATGAACCCAAAATGAACAGATCTGAATATGTTTCTGACTCTTACTAAATAGGGTTTTTTCCCAAACAACATAAAATAATGGATTTTTTTAAAACCATACAATCCTTGAAAACGATCTCTTCAGCTTACAAGACAGGAACTGACAATCGCACAAACTTTCTACAAACAACTTCTTCCCGCAAATAACAAAGCTGTCAGTAGAAACCAGACAAAACATTTCCAAAAATCTATGTTAAATTATACAACAGCTATATCTAAGACTGAAAATCCTATAAATGCTAAAATAGATCCTTTACTTTTCTTAGTTAAGTGCAATTCTTAATAAGAGTAAGGAAAACCCCTGGTATTACCATGGACAGCGGAGTTAACAGTATTGATAAAAGCTAAGATGAACTATCCTCCTCTATTTCCTTCTAACACAGTCCAGGACCTGGAAGTTTCCATCTCTTAAAATGAAGTTTAGGTTAGCAGAAATTACAGACAGCAAAGCAATATCTGATTAACTAGTTACAGTCCTGTAAAGTCATCTGAAAAGGTCTCAAGACCCTGAGAGGCAGTCCGGTTTTACTTAAGAAATTCAGCATGAGCAAATCACCCAGGGGGGTGGGGGGGAACAGGGAAAAACTCACTAGTAAAAAAAAAGCCAGAGGTAGCCCTACTTGCTGTCTGCAGCTTCTGGTGGTATTAGGAATATTCAGCATGCTTAAGAGGAGAAAGCCATTTCTGTTTTTAAATTACATTTCAGGAAAATCAATACACACATATTGTACTTTATATTTCTTTCGTGGGAGGCTCACTTCTCATCAGCCGCTTTTCCTGAAAAAGAAGAAAAACTGCCCCCAGTCCTACCCTTTCCTTGTCCACGACAATGAACAGCTCCACGTAGCGGGTCTGCGGCAGCACGGCTCTTCTTCTCTGTCCAAACACATCACAAAGGCAAAAACGTGCGTTACAAAGCTTATGGTTTCCACAGGTAATGATCGTGCCCTCATCCCTGGTCACTTACTTCATGTCTTCCAAGGACATCATAAAATTATCTTACGTAACACATCCTAGATCAGAAAAGCAAGTAACACTTTTAAGTGATATCTACTATCTTTATTGGTCTGAGAAAAATTCTACTTAAAGATAATATGAGTTAAAGTTTACAAAGCAGAATTATTGGTTTTCTAATATCAAAACTACGTACACACTCTCTTTAATGAGAAGCCCTGTTACTATGTTGAGTGGAAGAAAGAATATCCACTAATGACCCAGAGCAGAAGGGAGCAACCTTTTAAAGGTGGCCACTTAAAAAAGAAAAAAAGACTTGTAAACTTGCATAAATGCCTGTAAAGAATAGTATAGGCTAAAATTTAACACATTCCAATGGTTAAAGTTAAAAAGAACAGTGTAGTAGTCAAGAGTGGATGGTAGACAAGGCAATGAAAATAATGCCAGAGGCTAGTATGAGTTGATGTTAATGAAAACACGTGCGCCTCTTCCAACACAGCAGCAGCATCTCCTACGCAGAGGCTGATCTACTCGTAAAACCATTCCGACCTTTTTAAAAAACACTTGTCAAGAGGATGCCAGGGAATCCTGATAAAGACTCAAAACAGGGACACAAGTGTCCCTGGAAGCCATACAAAATAATTCAAGTCTCCATCTCTCTCTGTTTCTCCAACCTAGAGCTCAAGAAGCACCATTCCAGTTTGTGGAAAAGGTATCCAAATAAAAAATTCTGCCACTCTCTGAAAGACAGTGCAACGGACTATTATGTAGCAATGATAAAAAGAAATACAATTACTGCTTAAGATTTAAGCCTTAGTATCTAAAACATATAGAAATATGTTTTCTACATGTTTTGGTGGCCATGGCCAGGTGGCTCAGTTGGTTGGAGCGTTGGAGCATTGTCTTGTATAACAAAAGGTTGTGGGTTCAATTCCTGGCATGTGTGGGAGGCACCCAATTGTCTGTCTGTCTCTCATGTTGATGTTTCCCTCTTGCATGGATGCTTGTCTCTCTGTCTCTGTGAACCCTGCCCCCTTCTTCACTCTCTAAAATCAATGAACATATCTTCAGGTGAGGATTAATAATAAATAAATAAATAAATCCTAGAGGTTCTACTGTATTCGATTTTGTAGCACCTGTTATAATGTCTGGCACACCGTTGGCAAAAGCACAGCAAGGGTAAGTATTTATTTAATGCATAAATACATGACTGTTTTTAAAACCGTAGTCTGTGTCCATCGATAGAAGAATGGATAGAGATGTAGCATATACATACAACAACACTACTCAGCCATAGAAAAGAATGAAATCTTGCCCTTTGCCATAACATAGATAGACCTAGAGTTGTTATGCTAAATAAGCCAGACAAAGACAAATAAATACTATATGATTTCACTTACCTGTGGAATCTAAACAACAAAATAACTGGACAAACAAAACAGAAACAAACTCACAGACACGGAGAACAAACCAATGGTTGCCAGATTGGGGGAGGGGGTGAGAATGGGTGAAAAAGGTAAAAGGGATTAAGCAGAACAAACGGCCCGTTATAGAAAGGACAACCTAGGGAATGTATCAATAGTATTATAATAACTACGGGGCTAGCTAGGGACTGGGCTTACTGGGGTAAACACTTCATAAGGTATATAAATGTCTAATCTCTATGTTGTACACCTGAAAGTAACAGAATGTTGCGTGTCAACTGTAACTGAAAATAGAAAAACTAAAAAAGAAAATCCTCAAAACAATGATGCTTCACTTTTAGTCACTAAAAATAGCTCTTGGTATTAAGCTGGGGAAAAAAAAAACTTCACTCTGAACCATGAAGAAGTAGATTGTTT
This sequence comes from Carollia perspicillata, assembly GCA_004027735.1. Classification (NCBI taxonomy): domain Eukaryota; kingdom Metazoa; phylum Chordata; class Mammalia; order Chiroptera; family Phyllostomidae; genus Carollia; species Carollia perspicillata. The sequence continues at coordinate 3,199 of PVKM010031443.1, read as the reverse complement.
CCTTACTCGAAGTAGCTGAGTGATGCTAGGAGGCTCTTCCTCTTCATCCGATGTGGTTTCTTTCTCTGTGTCCTTGTTGGAAACCCCACATTTCAGAGGCTCTTTGTGGACATCATCCATTCGATAGAAGACGTGCTCAAAATGAGAGCTGTTTTGCAGGGGTTCAATCCCGTAACTCACATTGTCTATATGCAGCAATCCTCTAAGTGTTGCATTACGCATACACAATTTTTAAGAATGAGGAAAAAATGCACAGGAAAAGGAATCAGAAAACCTGAATGCAAGTCCTGGTTCTTAACATGTATAAGAAAGAGTAGGATGGTATAGAGAAAAGTATCAGGCTTTATAGTCAGGCAGACCCAAATTCGAAGTTCAAGACTGCTACTTACTACCACCACTCCCCAAAAGTTGCTTAACCTCTCTGAGTTTAAGTAACCCTTACTTAAATACTTAAAATACTTAAAATACTTTAAAAAATACTTAAAAACCGTTACTTAAAAAAAAAGTCACTTCCATTACTGTGTCACGGAAGGCAAGAAAGGACAGTGGCTAAAAGTGCGGAGTCTGCAGCCAGAGAGAACCGGAGTTCAAATCCCAAATGTTTCCTCCTAGCTGTGGACCCTCAGCAAATGATTTAGCCTCTGCCTTACTTTCCATTCTGCACAGCGTTGTTCTGAAAACTACACTATTTAGTAAGTGCAAAATACTGAGAACGTTGCCTGGCACATTGTAACTGTTCTGTAAGTGTTATTACTTAGATGGTGACCATCGAAGCCATCTTACATAGCTGGTCTGAGAAATAAAAGTAATGCTTATTAGTTCAGTCGATCATGCAACCGACCGACCAGCAGTGTCATACTGCCCGGCCCTCGGGAAGTGCAATTTTAATGTTATCATCATTTCACTTGGCATGTGACACAATTTCCCCAAACCTCAGTTTGCTCACCTAAACGTGGAGATAATGAGCCTCTTTGCACAGTCATTACCAGATGTAAAAGAATATAAGTGAAAAGTGTATAAACATACAATGTTATACAAATTTTAAGTATATTTTAAATAGCAGAAATTACTTAGCAGTCTCAAAAATGAGTTTTCTCTTTAAATATTAAAATTCATCAACTATAATATTTACCTAAATAACCATGCCAAGAGTGATATTTGAAATATAGCTCTGAAGACTTAGCAGTATCCAAGTAAAATCTAATTTTGTTAAGTCCCCCCAAATGACCTGATTTGGAAACAGAGAAAAGTAAAGAAGTACAAAATAGAGGGAAAAAAGAACTAATAAGGAAAATTCCTTACCTGAGTCCAAAGCAGTCAGTAAGAGCAATGGATGAACTATAAACTCCCTCCACGTAGCCCCGATAGTGACAGTGATCCTAGGGCACAAAAACTGTATTATCTCCAGATACTGTTACATGGCTGAAAATCATCACAGAACTAAAGAGCTAGCAAATTATTTAAGGTCAGTAAACTAAAAATGTTCCTTATATTATTGGCACCTCATAATATCGCATGGCATTCTTTAGACAATTTCAGATTACCTGCAATCACCCTATAAATACACAAATGTTTCAGTGAAATTCTAAGGAATACTAAGTACAAACAGTTCTATTCCAATAACTTTTAAGCTTAGAAGCAGAAAAAGACATTATGTCACATTTAACATTTTGTATCACCGTCAATCCAGAAGCAATAGCAGCCAAGTGACAATTAATACAGAGGTGGACCTTGTGACAGGCTAATGATGACAAGGGGGAGAGACTTAGTATGTAGCAAACAGAACTGATTTTGGTCAGGTTATTTTTCTTTTCTTCCTATAGATCTATTGATATAGATATATAGATATATAGATATAATATATATAGTATCATTTTTATTAGTTACACATTCAGCCATCTTTAATAACTAAAAAGTTTGTGTACTTAATTTTGAGCAAGAAATCGACCAGCAGAAATACAAGCATAATATCATTCACTAATATTTAGATTTTTATAGTACACAATAAGATCTTCTCGTCTTCAAAACAATTACAAAGCACTAAAAGACAAAAACAGCCAAGGGTGTGTGGTGAGGGAGAACTAGCCCTACTGTACGCTGAAGCGTATCAATGGCCTTTATAATGGAAACGGCATGGTACTGGCGGTGTGCTGACTGAGAGACCAACCAGTGAAACAGAATGCAAAGTCTCAGAATAGTCCAAGGTACATACAGAACTTTTATAACAAAAGTGGCACCTCAAATCACTGTGGCAAGGATGTACTTTTAATAAATGGTGCTCAGTCCACTGGTTAGACATTTGGTAAAGAATAAAATTAGAGCCATACCTCATACCACACATAAGAATAAACTCCAAATGGATCAAGAATTTAAACATAAAAAATAAAACCATACAAGAACTAAAAGAAAACATGGGTGAATTCCTGTTTAACCTGTGTGTAGAGAAAGGGTTTCTAACTATTACTCAAAAGCTATATGCAATAAAAGACTAACAATTTTTATGGAACTATATAAAACAAAGGTTTTTTTTTTAAATCTTATACATCAAAATAAACACACACAAAAACAAGGTCAAAAGATAATTCACAGACTGAGAGAAAATATATAAAAGATAAAGGCTTAATATCCTTAATGTATTATAAAGTCCTCTTAAACAATGAAGGGAAAAGATTAAAAACCCAATAAAAATCTGGCCAAAGACATGAACAGACCATCTGAAAAGGAGAATATAAAAAATACCATTGCATATATGAAAATATTTTCAACTCACTAATGATGAAGTAAGAACTCATGAGTCTGTACTGATATAAATAAGGAAAAACTCTTCCTCACAGTAGAAAGCCGTGACGAAAACATGAAAACACCAATGAAATCACAAAATCACAATTTTAACAACTATTACAATAATGATTCAAGCAAATCCTAAACACTAACACTAGTGGGTAAATATCTGAAAAGTAACAGGATATCCGTGTGGTCTCAAAGCACCTAACCATAACATTAAAAAAGTAAGAACGGTAAGTTGACGGAAGAGAACCCTGTCAACACCAGGGCCAAGTGCAGCACACGCGCACTGACCTGACGCACCGAAAACCACTCCACACCCCTGCCCTGGCTTCCTGCCCAAGGTCCGGAACTGAATCTGATCATGGGTAAACTTCACACTCAATGGCAGGTCATTCTACAAAAAGGGGGGCTA
>PVKM010031442.1:0-16805 GCA_004027735.1 Carollia perspicillata | reverse complement strand
TTCACCCTTAATGCAACAAGCACCTTTTGAGCACCATGGAGTAGCCAGGCCAGGGAACGAAACAGAGACCCTTGCCTTCCTGGAGCTTCCAGTCTAGTAGAGACAAATAAATGAATAAATAACAAAATAGTATCTGAATGGTAGATGAATTCGAGGGACCCATGTGGGTAAGTGTGGGAGGTGGAAATACAACAGTCTACGAAGTTCTCTTTGAGGAGCAGCAGAGGGCTGTGGAATAGAATTTATCTCACACCACTTCACAGAATCAAGCTGAAAATAAAAACAAGAGGGGAACATCACCCAAACTGAAGACTACTTGAAAAGGAGATACTTAACCAAGGATGGGCAGAAACCACCTCAAGACCAGCATTAAGGGCAGGGATGCAAAAGGGGCCGGCACCACTTCCACAGGCAGCGGGCCCAGGCTGCCACACGGCTGTGCGGCTTCCCCCAGCGAGCAGTAAAGCCTGGACCTCGGACCGGGCTCCCCAGCACAGAGGGCCGGTGCTGGGATCCCCCACCACACAGCAGCCCGCAGTGGAAGGCTGTAGGCTTTGTGCCCACTGGAGGCACAGCCACCTTTTTTCTGTTCCTCACTCTTAGTGTTTCTTTCTTTTCCCTCCATCCTCTCATAATTATTTTGCTTTTCCTTGGTCTTAATTGTATTCTTATTTTTCTTATATTCTGTTTCTTTCTACTTTTATTATTCTTTACTCTTTTATTGTTGATTTTGCTGTTGTTGGATGGGTTTTTTTTGTTTGTTTGTTTTGCTTGTGTGGGTTTTGTTTTCTGTGCTGCATTGCTTTGTTCTGTCAGCTCAGGTAAAACAACATTCAAGATGTGGTGGGGGCTCAGTCAGCCAGCCACAGAGGAGAACCCACCAATGAATGGGCCAACAACAGTCAAGACCCAAATACAACAGGAAAGCCCACATAAACTGCACAAGGGCATTACTAGAGCATCCAGCTCAGGAGATCAAGGAGACTGCACCACTTGGGTCCCATAGGGTTCCTACCACATACTGCTACCCCACGAAGCCAGGAAGCCAAACCAAATCTATCTAATTCATAGAAACAAAAAGAGGCAGTTAAAATGGGGAGACAAACAACCTCAAATGAAAGAAAAGGAGGAATCCCCAGAAAGAGAGCTAATTGAAACCAAAGCAAGCAATTTATCAGACATAAGAGTTCAAAGTAATGGTTACAAGGATGTTCAAGGAACTTAGTAAGAACTACATCAACATGAAAAAGGACATAGAAACCTCAAATAAGAATCTGTTGGAAATAAAGAATGCAGTATCAGAAATGAAGAATACACTACGAGGAACGAAAAGCAGGCTAGAGGAAACAGGAAACAGGACTGAATCAGCAATCTGGAAACGATCCGACAAAACAGACTTCAAAACACAGGCCATAAAAAGACAACGTCACTACACAGTACAAAAGAGGACATAGCCCTTAGAGATGCCCAAGATAAAGGAAATCCTGGTGGACTTACAGAGACTGCCAGCAATATAGTCATAGTGGAGGGTTGTAGGGGATTTTAACACCCCATTGTCACCACTGGACAGCTCTTCCAGCCAAAAAATAAAAAAGGAAACAGTGACCTTAAATGACACACTATATCAAATGGATTTAATTGATATTTACAAAACATTTTATCCCAAAGCATCAGAATGCACATTCTTTTCAAGTACATATCAATCATTCTCAAAGATAGACCGCATAGTTGGAAACAAAAGAAGTCTTAAATTCAAGAAAATTTAAATCATATCAAGCATTTTCTCAGATCACAATGACAAGAAACTAGAAATCAAACTCAGTAAAAATATTCAAGATCATTCAAATACCTGGAGACTAAATAGCGTGTTATTAAAAAATGAATGGATCGTCAATGAGATCAAGAAAGAAATTAAAAAATACCAGGAAACAAATGAAAATGAACATACAATAACCCATAACCTATGGGACACAGTGAAAACAGTCCTGAGAGGGAATTTATAGCATCCCAGGACTACCTTGAGAAGACAGACAGATCTCAAATAAGCAACCTAACCCTACAACACTTAAAAAAACTAAAAAAAAAAAAAAAACCAACAAAGGCCAAAGGGAATAGAAGGAAGGAAATAATCAAGATCAGAGGAGAAATAAATGACATAGAGCTTAAAAAAAATTTCAAAAGCTCAATGAATCCAGAAGCTAGTTTTTTGAGAAGATAAACAAAATTAATGAACCTTTAACCAGACTCATCAAGGAAAAAAGAGAGGAACCAAATAAAATCAGAAATGAAGGAGGAGAAATAATGGATACCACAGAAATACAAAGGATTATGAAAAAAATACTATAAACAACTACATGCCAAGAAGTTGGATAACCTGGGCAAAATGGATAAATTCTCGAATAATATAATCTCCCAAGCCTGAATCAGGAAGGAACAGAACACATGACTAGACTGACAACAACTAATGAAATAGAAGCAATAATCAAAAAACACCCAAGAAGCAAAAGTCATGAACCAAACAGTTTCACAGGTGAATTTTACCACTCAAAGAAGAACACCTATCCTTCTCAAACTATTCCCAAAAATCCAAGAGAGGGCTTCCAAGCTGTTTATACAAGGCCAGTGTTATTCTAATTCCAAAACCAGGTAAAGACACAACAAAGAAAGAAAACTATAGGCCAACATCCCTGATGAACACTGAGGCTAAAATCCTCGACAAAATACTAGCAAACTATATCCAGCAATATATTAAAAAGATCATTTACCATGATGAAGTGGGATTTGTCCCTGGGATGCAAGGTTGGTATAACATTCACAAATCAACACATGTGACACCGCATCACATAAACAAAATGAAAGATAAAAAACCACATGATCATATCAATAGATGCGGAAAAAGCATTTGCTAAAATCCAGCACTATTTATGATAAAAACTCTCAGCAAAGTGGGAACAGAGGGAACACACCTGAACATAATAAAGGCCACATATGAAAAACCTACAGCCAACTTCATAGTCAGCAGGCAAAACGAAAAGCATTTCCTCAAAGATCAGGATAAGACAAGGATGTCCACTTCCACCACTCTTACTCAACAGAGTACCAATCATAGTACTTGAAAGACCTAGCCACAGTGCTGAGACAAGAAGAAATAAAAGGCATCCAAATTGGAAAGGAGGCAGTAAAGCTCTTACTGTTTGCAGACGACATATTATACATAGAAACCCTACAGGCTCCACCAAAAAACTACTAGACCTGATAAATGAATTTGGCAAAGTAGAAGGGTTCAAAATCAATATTCAGGAACCAGTGGCATTTCTGTATACCAATAATGAACTTTCAGAAAGAGAAACTAAGAAAACAATTCCATATACTACTGTAAAAAGAAGAAATGAGGTATCTAGGAATAAATTTAACCAAGGAGGTAAAGGAAGATCTGTATTTGCAAAACTACAGGACACTGATTATAGAAACTGAGGATAATACAAATAATGGAAGAATATACCATATTCGTGGGTTGGAAGAATTAACAACATTAACAGGCTCTGTAGGCAAGTGTGAGATCTGTGACTTTGACTCTTGAGCATTATGTATGGGAAGCTACTAGGTAGTTCTGACAGAGAAGTGTCATGATCAGACTCAAGGTATAAAGGTCACTGTCCTCTGTAGTGTCGAGAACAAACTGTAGGACAGAGTGATAGCAATGATGGTGGTGAGAAGTGGTCAAAGTTTGATCATACTCTGAAGGTTGAGCTGATTGCATGTGGGGAAAAACTGGATGAAGGATATGAGAAAGGCAAGTCAAGATCCTGGAAGAAGGGATTTGTCAGTTTCTGAGCTGAAGAGAAACAAATTTGAGGAAAAATCGGGAAGTTTGGTTTTGGACTTAGGTTTTGGTACCAATGTTAAGGCAGATGGAAATATAAATATGGATTATAGTAGGGGGAAAACCTGAGCTACAGACAGGTACAATGGATAGATGGTATTTATAGCCATAAGACAGATAAAATCCCCAAGGAGTAACCAGCTAGAGAGGAGGTCCATGGACTGAGTCCTAAGGCACTCTCACTGTTTAGAGGGAGTGTAAATAAGGAACTAGCAGAGACTGAGAAGCAACAGCTAGTGATATACTAGAAAAACCAGGAAAGTTTTCTATGGCTTAGAATACACAGGTTTTCTTCTCTGCCCTACCCCCTAACTTCTAGGTTTATGGCTGTGTTATAAGGGTCAAGGATACCTTTCCACTGAGTGTTGAATAACTTAGGTTTTAAGTATACATTGGTTACCCACAATTCCTACAGATAATCATTTATAAATGCAGTAGTTGCCAACAGGAAACTACTTTTACTCTTTTTATGCATATAGGAGATTGGTAATATATCACCAATAAACTGTAACTTTAAATCATAGCCTAGATCAAGAAATTGCCCTTGCAAAATTTTAATTTGAGATTTCAAAATAATGAAATTCTTTCCCACTAAAAAGCAATTTGTTTTATTAAATTATTTTCCCCCCATGCACTACAAGTCTTAGCCAACAATACACTTACATAATCACCCTACACTAATCATTTATTTGATAAGCTATAATTTTGGTTATAAGCTGTAGTGTGGTTTTTGATGCTAAAATATGAGAGTTTCTTCATAGGTCAATTCTTGGCTGTTTTAACCATCTAGAAAATAGGCATAGGAGAAGGCAAGAAAGCCTTCTGAATGAGGGAAAGCTGTATCTCACAGTACAAGCAAGGGAGATAAAAATACCCGATAGCCCTGGGAACAAACAACTATGTATAAAGCAAGACAGCAGATTGGAGGTAAATAAGAGTTAAGTAGTGGAAGCAGAAGCTCCCAGCCTCAAGACAATAAGACACAGGCAACCATAAGTGTCCTTTAAAGGAATATGTTTTATGACCTACTGCAACAGAAGACAGTCAAAATAAAGACCTTGGTCATCTGAAAAGTTAACATGTTTCATAATGCCTAAAATTTATTTCCCCCAAAACTGAGTTGTTTTAATACATCATGTAGGAAATTCACTCATCATTTCCTAGATAAATTAGATGCTGCTATATATATAATTTCAAACTGTTGCTGAGGTAAGGATGTCCTTAATCTGTTTACATTATAATAAGCAGCTAGTATAATTACTTACATGCAAATCATTTTCAAGTGCTTACAAATCAGGCAAAACATCCTCCCTGAAAACTGCATCTACTTTATAATTTAACAAACTTGTGATTGTAAGGTTTATACAACTATGTCAAAATATGAACAAATTCCAAATTGCTAATACTAAATGAGTTTTTATCACATTTCATTAAGAAAAAAAGATGGAAGTTAAGTTTTTAACAGAAATAATTCTTGAAGGCTGAATAACATAATAACTCTTGAAGACTGGGGTTTTCTATTCTCTCGTCTTCCCCATCTCAGTAAAGAGCACAGCTGTCTCCCAGTCACTGAAGGTGAAAATCTAGGCATCATCCTAGATTCCTCTCTTTTGCACAGGTTTAATAAAATACTTCATCTAAGTCATGGTATATATTACATATGGAACATATATATATACCTATATCTATATATGGAACACACGTATTGGGTAGAACAGGAAATGCCATCAAATATAGTGGTATACCAATGGAAATGAGTATCAAACTCCCCCCTTTTCCAAATAGAAAGACATATTCTCATTCATCCTCCCCACTCCTGTGTTCATTCATTCCATTCCAGTTCCCGACAGTGTGGTTCAGGGCTGCTGCATCATGATATGGCAATTTTGACTGAAGGGAGTAGGGAGTGGGCACACAGTGTATTAGGATTTTGGAACAAGCTGTAACCTAGGGAAAGGGCCAGCCAGAACAGAAGGAGTGCTTAAAACAGCATGAAAATGGGGTTCCTGCCCTGGGATGTGGAAGGTGCCACATGAAACAAAGTAAAAGCCAACCATCCATTTCTAGATTTTGCTTAGGACAGGCCCTGGGTCCAGGAAAGAAGAGAAGGCTTCTTCTGTCCTCCTCCTTGATCCCAGAACTGTCTAATGACAGAGTTCTAGGGTTCTGCTACCTTAGGAAAAGAAGAAAAAAATCACCTCTTCTATATTAGTCTAGGAGTAAAAGTACCATTTGTCCCAACACCTGGCACATAGCAGACATTGAATCAATGTTTATCGGATGAGTAACATCTCTAAGAAGTGCCAAGCTGTCCAGCCTTACTTCCTCCACTGCCCTCCATGTGACACCCACACTCTGGCAGAACAGAATTCCTCAACTGTTCCCCATGCTTCCTGCTTCCAGTCCTACACTCTGCTTTTTCCTCCTGTTGAAATGCCTTCTTACAGCCAAGTTCAAATGTCAGCTCCTCAGTAAGTGTCCCTGATCCTTCCAATCAGTTAACACCCTGACTCTGAGACCACTTACCCCTTTAGACACCTGTTTTGGAGATATTATGTTCATGTCTTACAGGTTCTGCTAAAACAAAAGGCTCCTTGAGAGAGAAGACACAATGGTTCATTTTTCTATTTCCCAAGATCACACACATTTTTGGTTAGAGCAGGGGCGTCAAACTCGTTTTCACCAGGGGCCACATCAGCATCACAGTTGCCTGAATTCAAAGGGCCAAATGTAATTTCAACTCCTTAACAGCTAAGGAGTAGTTATATTTATACAGTCCTAAAATTATTTCAGCCCTTTGAAACCAACCACGACGCTGATGTGACCCCTGGTGAAAATGAGCTTGACACCCCTGGGTTAGAGAAACACATGCGTCATTAACTGTAGAAATAAGCCAAAAGAACAGCATGCAATGAGGGTTTTTTTTTTACACTATGAATATTGTTTTACTAATTCAAGATTTACCACTTCATGGGATGACTATGAATCAAACAGGTTCTAATTCCAGTTTGATCTCTGAACACACTGCTGGGTATAGTGATGTCTGAATCCATCGTAGGTCAAAAACAGAACCAGTTACTTTTATCACAATCAAACTCACCTCATTTGCTAAGGCAAAAGTTCCCCAGTGAATGGCCACAGATTTCTTTGTTCGAACATCAGTGTGAATCCTTACAGCTTCTTCTGGGTCTACATGCTGGTATTTCATAAACCACCTGATGATGAAACACAGCAACTTATTAATTTAGTTTTTTTCCATACGATGGCTCTAGTAGTGCTTAGCTGTCTTTAACTTCATTCAAAACAATTTTGTTAGATTCTATTGTTACAGCTGTCATATCAGTGTGCATTTTTTTAAAAAGCTGATCAAAACTAGTGAATTTCTGTGCATCCATTTTAACATTAAAGATGGGAGAAAATAGACATTTTCAGCATATTATGCTTTATTATTTCAAGAAAGGTAAAAACACAACTGAAGCACAAAAAAAGATTTGTGCAGTGTATGGAGAAGATGCTGTGACTGACCGAAGGTGTCGGAAGTGGTTTACGAAATTTCTTGGTACTACTGACATTTTGGCCAAATAATTCTTTGCTGTGGGGCTGTCTTATGCATTGGAAGATGTGTAGCAGCCCCCCTGGCCTCTACCCACTAGAAGCCGCCAACAGCGAAAGACAGCCAACATACTCAAAATATCCAAATCAATAAAGTTACTGGTGAAAATGAAAAATGTATCTCTTCTTTTACAGAAGAAACTAAATGGACTTTTTGGCCAACCCACTGTAATGACTGCTGCATCTAATCAACTTTTTAAGATTATGCACAGGAATATATCATAGTAGGCAAAACCATCCCACTTGAATCTACTTTTTTCTTCTAGAAAAAATTAAGCAAAAATATTTCATGTACCAACTGTTATACAATGGGTAAGTCACAAGCAAAACTCCCTTTTAAATAGTAAGATTTTGTGTCATGTGCATTTTGATTTTACTGATGATTTACCATATTTTGCTGTGTATAATGAGCACTTGTTTGCCCAAATTTTTTAGGAAAAAAATAAAGGTGTGCATTATACATGAGTAGTACTAACTCCGTAGCTATATAAATGTTTTTAATTCTTTTACTTATGCTTATGTGTTAAAAGTATAACTCTTGAAAGCAATAACAATATCTGTATGCAAAATAATACCCTGGAATACGATAATCGGTTTTGTTGCTAAATATAAATAAATAAATAACTGAATTAAAAATTTAAAGTTTTTTTTCCTCCTGAAAATTTGGGCCAAAAATGTGGGTGCTTATTATACATGGCAAAAACAGGTATTCTGAAGATATGTCTTACTGTTACTTTAAAAAGCAGGTATTTTACACTTCTAGTATGGATTAAAGCAATGGGTAAAGAATTAGAAACTAAAACTCTAATTGAAAAGAACCAGGATAACATGCTGAAACAAATTCTTTTAAAACTTGCTAAAGTGAAAAGCCAACAAAAATTAGTGTATAATATTTAAAGATCAGGAGCAAAAATATCCAATACTATTCAAGGATTTTATTTAAATAGCATACAACTGAACAGTGAGGTGTTTGGTTGGGCAAGAAGAGGCAGTTCACAAGGGGGACTAATTAGAGTGTAGAAACACTGAAAGGCTGCCTAATGCCTTGGAAAGAACAGAGACACTTTCAGGAGAAAGAAATACTATTTCTCATAAAAAGAGAAAGTACTATCTACAAGCAAGTCCTTTGCTTTCCCAGCCATCAGTTTGTTTTGTTTTGTTTAATATTTTATTTATTTACACTTAGAGAGATGAGGAGGGAGGGGGAAAGAGAGAGAGAGAAACATTAATTGGTTGCCTCTCATACACCCCCAACTGGGGACCTGGCCTGGAACCCAGGCATGTGCCCTAACTGGGACTCGAACCAGCGACCTTTCAGTTTGCAGGCCAGTATTCAATCCACTGAGCCACACCAGCCAGGGCTCCCAACCATCAGTTTAGAAGAGAAAAACGTTGTCTTTGTATTATTTATATCCCAGGTCTGCTACTGCGAACTACTGCTGCAGTAAAGACTAATGGATATGGACTCAGCACAGGTGCTCCTGCACCTCACAGAACACATCATGGAAAAGCTCCTCCATCTGTAACAGCTACGGGATTGTTATTTACGGCAGGTGTTGCCAAGCCCTGTGGGAGCCTAGAAACAGAACTGTAGGAGACCATTCTGCCTGGTGTGGGCCCAGCCCCCAGTGGCAAACATTTAGTGCAAAGTAACTTCCTAAAATCCATGCTAAACCTTCCAAGGATGAATGTAACAGGTTCAACCACTTTTCCCTTTTTATTTGCAAACATCCCTCTTCTGTAATGTGATTAGCAGCATTGGCTCCTTTGTTTTCTGTAAAAAGTAACCACCTAAAGCGAACCTGTGCATAGTAAATGAGGACCATCATGTAATGTGCAGAGAAACCCCATAAAGGCCAGTCACGGCAAGGGCCAAGGCTTTTGCTCCCCTTGAGAGAAAAGCCATCCTGTCCCTTTTCCTCTACCAGATTCAGTAGTCCGTGTGAATGTCTCGTTTCATCCATAACGATGTGGACACTGTGGGCTGGTGTCTGCATCACAGAACCACTGTGTTCCAGGCAGCAGATAAGAGAGACACTGTTCTCCATAGCTCCTGACACAGAATGCAGTTTATTGGTGTGTCTGTTTACTTTTTAAAAAACCCTCACTACAAATCAAAGGGACAGACATACTCCTTTCTACCCTCAGGTGTATCTGAAATAACTAAAATTTTTACTGTGGTGTAAAATTAAAGATTTATAACTGACTTGGACAGAATAATTCCCAAAGTAGGGATGACATTCCTATTATTGAAAGTCGTTTTTGGTATAATCATCTCAAATTTATAGAGTTATTTCTAAAACTGTTAATACTGAGCAGAAATTACACAAAGAGGCTACTACAATTTAAATCTCTTAGCACAAATAACGTCCTCGCCGTCTTTGTACCATCTCAACAACAAGACAGCTGCAATACAAGCAGAAAGGGAAACTGCATAAGTGAATTTGTGTGGTTCGATGTGCACATTACATCATCACATATATATGAAAAGTTTTTATTTTGCTACATACAAAAACTTAACTTTTATAATTACAAAGAGATATTCTAATATATTAAGAATATCCTGAATAAAGGTCAACACCACATGAAACTGATTTATGAATATCTTCATTGATGTTTTGAGAGGTTCCATTAAACTAGAATTAAGTGGAAAAGTGAAGTTCAAGCACTATTATTTAGTATAATATTTTAAAATAAGGTTAAAATGCCCAGTCCTTTAAAGAAACTAGAAAAAATAAAAGAGATAAGCATTAATAAAGGCAGTGAAGAAATGGTTTAGTCAACCTATAAAGTTAATTCAGTAAGTAAAACAGGGCACATGCTTGGTTTGTGGGCCTGGTCCCCAGTTAGGGCATATGGAAGAGGCAACCAATCTATGTTTCTCTTTCACATCAATGTTTCCCTCCCTCTCTTTCTCCCTACTCCCCTCTCTCTAAATAAAAAAATAAAATATTTAAAAATAATTAATAAAACAAAATCAGATGGAAACCAGTGATCAGATTTATTCAAATCATATTGGCATTCTTCTGCTTGCAGGATGGCCTAAATAAAATGTCATCACATAAACAATTCTGTATGTATCTATCCATGCATGCACTTCAAAAAATAAAACTTTATTTATTTATTTTTTTAAAATCCTCACCCGAGGACACATTACTGATTTTAGAAAGAGAGACAGAGACAAACATCTATGTGAGAAACATCGATCGGCTGCCTCCCATACATGCCCCAAGGATCAAATCCACCATGTGGGTAGGTGCCCTGACCAGGGATGATACCTGCAATCTTTTGGCGTATGGGACGATACCACAACCAACAGAGACACCTACCCAGGGCAAGACATTTTTTAAATTAACTCTTACAATGCAACAATGCCATTACCAGATTAAAATCAGTGATGACTGAAATAAAACCATCACAAGAGACTACAGGCCTATTCCGTATCCCTGGCTTTCCTCTGGTCTACATGAGAATTCTATGACAGGGTGCATTCCAATCATGGAGCAAAAAGTGGTTCCAGAAGGAGAGAATCCATGTGAAATGAGGAACAAAAGTTAGGTGTGATACTGGCTGACCAGTTTAACTTGAGTCAAAATGATATGTGAACTTGTGGGCTAGATATAGAAATTCTTTTTTTTTGGTAATACAATTTCTGGTTTTAAACCATTACTTAAAATTAATATAACTAAGATTATTTAAAGGTTCTAATTGAAACTGACCCACTGAGCCCCAATGTATAACAAAGTCCACCATTAAAATCACAAATTTTACAGTATCACAAAATCATGACTATTTTACATTCAGTTAACTTATTATGGAATAGAAGTAGGAATGCTTTCTTTGGAAGTCCACATACCTTGGTTCATATGCTCCAATGGGAATAGCTGCAAGGTCAAAAGGTCCAAATCTTTTTCCTATCTCTTCAAATGCAGGGCAATAACCAGTGTCTCCTGCAAAAAAAAATCGATTCCAAGGGCCCAACACAGACCAACTGCCCCACAGAACCTTGTTGTCATCCAATAGAGTCCTTTTACACCAGTGCTGGGAAGGTGTAAAGACAAAGGTGACCTTATCACGTCCAGGAACACAATTCTCCTTCCACCAGTCCAACTCAATCACATTCTCACAGCCACATTTTTGCATCCAGTCGAGGAGACCCAATGGCACAAACCACCTCAACTCATTACCAAATCGCTCATTCAAAGCAAGGACAGAATTGTAGTCCAAGTGGTCATAGTGGTTGTGACTGATAAGAACGGCATCTATCCGGGGGAGTTCACTTATAGTGCATGGAGGATGCCGAAAACGCTTTGGACCCATGTACTGCAACGGTGAAGCACGAGAGCTAAAGATGGGGTCCGTGAGAAATATGAGCTCGTCCATTTCCACCATTACCGTTGCATGTCCCAGCCATGTGACTCTTAAGCCAGCTTCACTCACTCCGGCTGCTTCAGGGTCATCAACGAAATATGGCCTGAGCACTGGGAGTTCTTTATCAAGTTCCTATGTGTATAAAAAAAAAGTAGCCATTAGAAAAAATGAAAAGGTATTATGTCATTGCAGAACATATTTGATATAAATTAAAGAGAGAAGAGCTATTTGGGGAGAACTGAAGTCATTCAATAAATTTGCTATTTTTGCTTTTCTCTTGAAAATACATACTTCTTTCTGAATCTGCCACACTATTCATGACAATACAGTAATGTAAGGTAAGACCCTCTTGGCCCCAAATGCAACAGACAAATGGAAAATTAAATTTAAAACTTGGAGCACTGCTGAATGTGCTGAATGGTTTCCAAGGCTCTCTTCTGGAAGTACTAGTAGTAGACTGCCCTTGCTGCAGTCACTGGACTGTTGCCATTTCAGTTGGCTGGTGCATTTACTTGAAAACTGACTCAGGCACAGGTCAGTCCTTGGAAACAGTAAGGAAAACTTACAACCATTTATTTTAAATCGAGGATCTCGGATATGAATCTGGCTTTCTGAGTACACAGAATTAAAAGCAGAGCACTGTGATGATTCCTGGGCAGATCACAATCATAGATGTTCCTCCTCATTCTTTCTTGTAAGGCTTTCTACCACTGATCAAGCCGAAGCACAAAACATGGTCCCTGCCTGGGAAAAGTTGATCACTTTTGGAGGTAAACAGATGTAAAACAATAACTACAACAAATGTGACATGTTATTCCTTTGGCTGTTCTACGTTTTTTCTTGGATTAAGCTAGACCAAGAAGCAGCTGTGTTTTGGGGTCACAGTGCTGAATGTCATAAAACTGCTTTTATAAATAGTGCTTTGGTATCATGCTATGGAGCTGCATCAAGGTCTCTGACGAAGCGGCCTCATGAAACCTGGCTTGGTACCACCTTCACCTCTACCTTCCCACTCACCGCAGAAACATGCCTCTTAATTCTCAGTAAGGAAAAGCTCTTCTCCAGAGCAACTGGTGTCAGGCATAGGGCTGTCCCTGGGAAAACGCTGAGTGCTTCCGCTTTCACTTTGACAAGGACGTTCAGAGTAAAAGCTGAAGCTGCAGTTTCAGCAATACACAGGCCGTGATCAAACATATTTCTATACTAACTTTATTCTTGACTTTATTTTTCTATCCCCCATAATCTCTTTGCTCTTATATGTTCATCTGTTTTTTTACTGCTACGTGTATTTTCATAAGTTGCTGCTAATCAATTTTGAAAAGGATTTGGTAGTGGATAACTAAGCTAAATACAAGCCATGCTATAGCCTAATGGGAAGGAAGGATGAGCCCTCTTGCTAAAGGCATTACAGACACAGTGACTCGTGTGAGTTCCTGAAGAATGACGAGAAGTTCATAATGCAGAAAAAAGGAAGAAGGGCGTGCCGGGTAGAGAAAGTGCCCAAGGAAAGAAATAGAGCCAAATGGAACTGGCATTTTGGGGGCAAGGTACAAACTAAATCTATAAAGGATCAGAATATATTGAGAGCCCTAAATGCCACACTTTACCCAGAGAGTATAAGAAAGACTCTTAAAAAATACAAAAAGACATGGCCCAATTTCTGTTAAGAGAAAACACTGTCAGAGTGAAAATGATGACCTTGGAGTGTGTCGCAATAACTACCTTGAGACAAAGACCTGAACAAAGAAGACAGCAATGAGCAGAGGCAACAGAGAACAGGTTGGGGAACACAGGTAAAGGCAACTAGAGAGGTCACTGGATGGTCTGAGTGGGAAAAGGGCCTGGACAAGAGAAGTACCAGCAGAAGTAGAGGATGACAAACATTTCTCTTAGCCACCCTAAGTCTTAGTTTCCTCATCTGAAAATGGGTATAACAATTGTACCTAAACTTCACTGTCATGGAGACTGAATTACAAGTGGCTAACACTCTGCAAGCACTCTCCAACCATTCCAGAAGAAGAAAACCCAACCCTGCACCAACCAATCAAGCACCAACTCTACAGATCTTCCATTTTCCCTGTTTTCTTTTTCAGAGTTACTAACCTACTTAAGATCCTAAGCAACATGCAGACACTTTAAAGTCCTCCTGATTTGCAACTGTCTTCTCAACTCAATCCATTCACAAGAGCCACCTCAAAAGCAGTCTACTTATGGTATGACTCTCCTGCTTGAGAAAACACATCTCACCTCAGCCCAGCAGTAAGCCTGCTTGGACTGCCCCAACCCCCTTTCCAGCTGCTTCACTCAGCTCTGCAAGTGTTTGTGTCGCACCTACACCGAGACTGCTCTCTGTTCCCAGATGGAGCTGGAGGGCCCTGTGCAACAGTGATCCCATTACTCATCCCTGTGAGTCCTTAATCAAATACACACCCTTCATAAAACCACCCTGTGTGTTCACTGCTGGAAGCAAACACCTGCGCCTCTCAACTTCCATGCTGCTTTGTTCATGCATCAACTATGAAAATTCCATCCCATACCTGGTTAAATGTAAAAAGGATGCATTTTGTGTCTTATTTCACTCAGATCACTCACAGTGCCATTTCAATGTTGATATACAACATGTGCTTAATAAAATTAGTTAGATGAATGAGTGAGTGAATGAATGAATGGATGGATGTAAATTTTTCAAATCAGTTATCAAAGTTAGTAATCAGGGTTAGTGAACAATAATAAATGCCATGGTGTACTTAACAAGAATAAGGAGGAAAGAGTCAATGAGTATAAATTGAGTACCTGCCATATATTAGGCACCTAATAATGGTGATGAATTATCTAAAACAGGGTAAGTAGGTTTACAGTTGTAAGTATACAAAACACAGAGTTTATTCTTTTATTATTATTTATGATTGTACTGCTTTCCATACAAACAATTGTAAATGTACTTTTGCCCCACCCTGTATATTAGGTACTTTGGTGTAACATAAAATAAAATAACATTAACAACAGCTATCATTTATGGATCGATTACATGCTATACAATGTACTAACTGCTTCATAAAAAAATTTTAGTTTAGCCCTGGCCAGGTAGCTCAGTTAGAGCACTGTCCCAATATGCCAAGACTGCAGATTTGATCCCTGGTCAGAACACTGATATTTCTCTCTCTCAAGCAATAAAAAAAAAAGATTCCTCAGACCAGTTTTAATAAAAGAAAACAAAAAAAGTTTAGTTTAATACTAACTACAATACTGGAGGTAGGTATAGTAACTATCTCCACTTTACAGGTGAGAAAACAAAAAATTAGAGAAGTCACAACATTCACACAAGGCAACCCAGCAGCTAGTTTCCACACATACTGTCTCTCATCATTACACTACTCTGAAATATTATCTCATTTAATACAGTTTTACTTTTTAAGTAACAACCTGGGGATCACATCAGGGAGAATAGGACACAATGAATTTCTGAAGATGATGGATATGTTCATTATCTTGATTGTGGTGATCATTTCATGGTTATACACTTATGTCAAAACTCATCAAATTGTATTTTTTGAATATGTGGAGCTTGTATTATGTTAATAAAACTATAAAAAATGTTTGCCCTGATGGGTGTGTCCCAGTGAGGTGGGTATCCTCCTGCAAAGTTGTGTATCCTCCTGGGGTGATTTTTGGTCAGGGCACCTGCCTGGGTTGCGGGTTCATACAGATTGGGGTGCTTCTAAGAGGCAGCCTATCGATGTTTCACTCCCTCGCTTTCTCCCTCCCTTCCCCTCTCTCAAAAAAGAAATAAAATCTTTAAAAAAAAATAAAAACCACTTGAAGTTCAGTATCTGGTATTATATGTTGACTGTGGAGAGGAAACAAAACCTTTAATAGAGTACCTCTGGCAGCACTAACTTGTTCTCCAAACAAAGTATTAACAGGTAAAGTGCTGAAAGAACCCAGTCACAAAGGACCATATAGTGTATGATCCTGTTTTACAAAGTATCAGGAATAAGCAAAATCATAGAGACAGAAAACAGACTAGCAACTTCCAGGGGCTGGAGAAGAGTAGGAGAATTGGAGGGTGGTGACTAAAGACACGGGTTTCTTTTCAGGGTAATGAAAATATATTAGATTGTAGCAATGGTGATACAGGGTGCAGCCAAGAGGGGGGCCCCAAAAAGGGATTTGGAATGGGGTCCAGAACTCAAGCTGTCCAGGAAATATTAGGATGTCCTCACCCCTCCCCCCCCCACAGGTGTGAGTTGGGGGAAGGGACAAATGGAGCAGGGCCACTGAGAGCTGTTTTGTACAGCAACAGCTTTGCAGATAACCTCTGGCATGGTCATTTAACATATCTATAACCTTTAACTGGTTACACAGATATGTTAAATAGCTGTGGCCATGCTCTGAGCCAGGGGGATGGAAGTGATTTCCACCCAAGATGTAACTGGGGGACAGGTCCCCCAAGTTACAGCACCTGTGTGAGAGCTTGGAGATGATTGGCTTCAGGACATGGGGCCATGCCTGCCCGGACTCATGACGGTAGCCCAGTAAACTTGGAATAATGAAAGAATGCTGGCAGGTTTAACTGATTGTAGGAAGAGTCAGAAATGGGGGTACAGAGGAAGATTGGCATGGGGATTTAAACCCAGAAACAGCAGCCATTTCAGGGAGAACCATGAGGCTTTGCCAGAGTAAGGACCCCTTCTTGGCTCTGGTGGAAGAAGAAAATACAATGCGGCTTTGCCAGAGTGGGGACCCCTGCAGCCATGTGAAGGAGAGAGCCACGCACTTTTAGCAGAGTGCAGACCCCCTCTTGGCTCTGCCAGGAAGAGAGATCCATGTAGCTTGGCCAGAGTGCAGCTCTGACGGAGGAAAGAAGAGACTTTGCCTGGAAATATGGGTACAAAGAACTCTTGCCAGTAGACCATGAGGGTGCCACATGGCTTTGGAT
>PVKM010031441.1:0-16818 GCA_004027735.1 Carollia perspicillata | reverse complement strand
TCTCAGATAAGATCAAGTTCAAGGAGTTCATCATCACCAAGCCCTTACTATATGAAATGTTAAAGGGACTTACCTAAGAAAAAGAAGATAAAAATATGAACAGTAAAAGGACAGCAAATTCACAGTTATTAACATCCACACCTAAAACAAAAGCAGACTAAGCAGTCACCTAAAACAGGAGCAGAGCCACAGAAATGGAAGGTTAGCAACAGGGGAGTGGGAGGAGAGGGTGGGGAGAAGGTACAGAGAATAAGTAGCATAGACGGTGGGGAGAAAATAGACAGTGAGAGGGCAAGAGTAGTGTGGGAAATGTAGAAGCTAAAGAACTTATGATACATGGACATGAACTAAAGCGGGGGGAGTGTGGGTGGGAGAGGTTGTGCAGGGTGGAGGGGAATGAAGGGGGAAATGGGAGAACTGTGATGGCATAATCAATAAAAATAAAAAAAAAGAAAAAGAAAAGAAATCATGTTCTGATAATGGGTTTTCTAACCAAGTGTAGTGGGCCATGCCATTGTGTGTGGGTGTGGGTGCTCCAAGGCTCCTTCCTACTCAGACTTCAACAAGAGAGCTTCACCTTTTTTACCTGTTTTAGTTCAACATAAGATTTTGTTTGAAGAGTTCTACTGCAAAGGGAAAAAAATTGATTACTGCTTCCAAAATCTTTTGCAAAGTGGTATCTATTATTATGTCCCAGTGTCATAGTTGATCTGTTTTGGTAATCTGAATGAGTGAAATTTAACTCAGAACAAGGCACTCTGGTTTTCTCCTAAGGTCAGACTAATTTTTAGTACTTGAAGAATAGGGACTATCAAATTACTGACTGGAATTGTATTTAAAATTTTCTCTAAGCATAAAACTTGGGATACTTAGTTATTCCCACTCTTAAAAGTCATTTGATATGGTTGAGCAATATAAGGAAGAATCTCGTAACAGCTTATGTTTTTAGCTCCTTTAATCTTACGACAAGGGCAACTTGGTGAGGTAGATACAGTCATCTTTGTTTTACAGATGAGGACACTGAAGCTGAGAGGTTGTGATTTGCCGAAGAGCACACAGGTGTAAATAGAAAAAAACAAGACTTAAATCTGTATTTTCTGGTTTGAAGTCCTTGGCTTCTCCATGTATCATCTTGTTCTAAGTATACCTAGGGCCTGGTGCGATGTGATGGTGGGGAAACCTTCACACCACCCCACTTTGTCTTCCAATAGCATTCTTCATGTTACCATTTTTATATGTTGGGTTTCTTTGTAAGGTTTTTATCCTGAAAATCCCTGTGCCACAGTAAGCCTCTACTCCCACTATCACTTCTCCCTTCCCCAAGCAGCAGGGAATTCTGGGTGCTCTCTTGGTGACCTAAAGGTAAGTTAATTCGGGTTTTCCTTTTCCTCCAAAACAGCTAGTTGGGCAACAGATATTTTTGAGCCTGGTTTATTTTCCACAAGTAATGTTGCATGTTTCTCTGCTTTAACCTTACACTCATAGTTTTCTGTTACCTGGATGAGCATGGTGCAGTGTGGTTTTTATAGGAACTTTGCCATATTATGGATAGAGATCAGGTAGGATCCTCAGCCTGCACAGTAGAAGTGTAGCTTGTTAGCCAATTTGAGTCCTTTGAGCCCAGGAGCTTCCCCAGTTGTTTCAGTAACAAAACCGTTCAATGTACAAAGACTTGCTCCTTTCCTTGATTAGGAACTCCTTATTGATGAAATGTACCAGCAGTTCAAAATATGTAGTTGATTGGTCTTATCCTTAACTCTTAGGTGACACTGGGAAGGTGAGCTGCAGTTCACCCAAGAAGGCGCAGTTTTGGCCTTTCGGACTAATTTTTTTCCTTTCATGTGTGGATTAAACATAAAAGTAGCTTAGAAGCTAAAAATCAGAGCCCACTTTAAATACTTCTCAAAGAAGTTATCTTTTCGTTGAGCACAATCACTTAAGCCTGCCTTCACTGTTCAAGTAAAAAACTCAGATGGTATGTTTGTATGAACCGCTTTTCTTTCCTAGCAAGAATGTGCTTTGTGGCTTGGAATGACAATATGAAGGTAGCATCAAATCGCTGTTATGTTTCTTTGGCTGCAAATTCTCCTTCCATTCCAGGGTTGAAAATACAGAAATCTATGGAACTCTCCTTTTTCTTAAAGGAAAAAAAAAAAAAAGACATTGTGGAAAGAGACCACTACTGGTATGTTGTTTTTCAGGGAGGTTCAGCTTCTCTTTTTCCCTGAGATGTAGATTTGAAGGACTATAGAGCAAGATTTTCAGAGTTGTAGGTTATAAAACATAAAATAAGCTTTTCACCCCTTAGAAGAAGTTGTAAGTCTTTGCTGTGAGTTGCTGATAAGTTAGTTCAAGGCTTCTTGAAGATACCATTACTCATTGTGGTTGTTCAATATACTTTTAAGGCTTCACTGAGGGTATAATTTCTTATTTTTCATGCTAATTGTAGACAGCCAGAAGGTCCTTCTAACTACCAGTCTGTTTTCCAGAACCATTTTACAAGGTGTTTTTACAGAGTAGCAAGGGGCTTAGGGCTATAGGTAAAAGTGTAGACATATTATCTCCCCTTCCAGGATTCATTTTTTTATATTACACCTTTCTGTTCAGCCTGCTCTGAGGTTTCTGGCTGTTCAGAGTTTGCCGAGAAGGCTCTTAGTTACAGAACATGTGCAGAGTGTCCATGATCTGGAGGATCTGTCTCCACCTCCAAGACCAAGCATCTACCTATAACCCAGCCCATCTCGAGGCAGGGGCATGGGGAGGGGTGGGCAATATGATCTTTAATAGCCAGTTTTTCTGACCCTTTATGTCACTTTTATCCACTAATGACTTGGTTTCTCTCTTCTTTCAGGTAAATATGCAGAGGACATTTTCGGAGAGCTCTTTACTCAGGCAAATACCTTTGCCTCTCGGGTAAGCTCCCTTGCTGAGAGGGTTGACCGCCTACAAGTTAAAGTCACTCAGCTGGATCCCAAGGAAGAAGAAGGTAAGGAAGCTGAGCTCAGCATTTGCAGGCTCTGTTGAGCAGTTGCTTAGAATTTTTTTCCCTGATTTATAAAGAAAAGTGAGGGGAAAAATCGCAGAGACCTATGGAGTTCTGCTTTGAAATGACACCAGTCTGGGTGGGGCAGAGAAACCTTTTTAGCTCTGCCACACTCCCACACACTCCCTCTCCCATTCCCCCAATTCCCTTTCTCAAATCCCCCCTCCCCCAATCTTACTTTGCTACCATAAAAGTACTTGGAAGATTCATTTCTCAGGAGAGGCCTGTGAGATCTGGCCACATAGTAAACCTTTGTGTTGCCTCATTTTTGTTCGGTCGTGAAATGGCTGGGCTGCTGACAGCCTTGTGAGGCTTCCCCAGAGGCGGAGGAAAAAACCTGGCTGCAGACAGCCGCAGCCAAGAAACGAGCAGCTGAGGCCTCTCAGGCTGGTGTGACTCAGTGTTTGCTCCAAAAGCCTGCCGTCCATTTTCTGATGCCTCCCCTCTCCTTTCAGTGTCACTGCAGGGAATCAACACCCGGAAGGCCTTCCGAAGCTCTACCACGCAAGACCAGAAGCTTTTTGACAGAAACTCTCTCCCAGTGCCTGTCTTAGAAACGTACAACACGTGCGATGCCCCTCCACCTCTCAACAACCTTACCCCTTACAGGTAGCCTGACTAACTCCTCCCTTTTTTTGGCCTGTTGTTAAAATATTAGATTGTCTTTTTATTTAAAGATCTTGTTTACATCAGAAAATTGTATCAAAAAGCTTACTACTTACCCCAGAGTTGCTTGTGGCAGCAGAAGCTAACATTTACCACATAAACATTGTCACCTGTTATTGTCGGGTTTCTGAAATTCATAGTAAGTGGAATTTATTTTGAAAGTTTGCTGTAGTATTGCATGCCGCAGAGTTTAATTTGGTGTGGCCAGGTCCATCTTGGATTCCATCCAGGGAATTTAGTTATTATAGAACCAAAAGGACTTTGTTGTAAGACAGTCCTATAGCATGCATCCCAGGGGCAACATTCTAGCAAGGCTCCCACTTACCCAGAAACCACTAGATTACCAGATGTTTGGGCGCGTTAGTGGGGCCGGCCTTGTGGACTGGCTGCTCTGGGCCCTGAGGGTCCTTCCAGAGCTTAAGGAGTGACTGGCATTCTGCCAAATGAGTATTGTTCACTTTTTGAACACCCTTTCAGCATTCCCCTCTGAAAGGACCTACACTGCTGGCTGGATGTTAAAAAAATAAGGTAGCCTTATAGACATCTTCAAGCCTTTCCCCTCTCATGGTCTGGTAGTGTTACCATCCTGCAAATAACCACCGAGCAGGGACAGAAAGCAAATATTTATCTTGCTTGCATCCATAATTATCTTTGGAATAGGTAAAAAGTAATTAGAGATAACTGAAGGCAGGTATCTTCTGTGATACATGGGTATACAGCAAAGTGGAGCTTATGGGGGGAAATTCAAGGATGCCCACCTGATTCGGGGAGCCTGGAATGGGAGCATGGTGGCTTCTCACACAGATACCGAGAATGTATATGGCATCTCTCCTATGTTGTTACTGTGTGAAATTATGTCTCTTGGCTTTCAAAGGGGCTAGCTGGCATAGTAGGACAGAGATTTGACTCTGCAGCCTTTATCATTTGGTTGGATTTGGGCAGAGGAGTTGTGGGGCAGAAGGGAGCACACGCCTGATTAATACTGAAGGGAGTGTGGTAGGATGCTGTACGGTAGGATGAGCAAACTGGTTTGTTGTTTAGGTAATGGTGTTTTCCATTTTAACCTTATCTTCTCAGTTATCTGAATTTTGCCTAACAGAAATGAGAAGAGGTGTAGTTAAATCAACAAGATTTAATATAAAAATCACTAATGTTTGATTTGGACCTGCTTTCTGTGTGTCGTGATAGGATTGGAAGCCAGGGCATAGAATTGCCTTTCTAATTCTTTTGATTTCAGAATAGTATTAAAATAAATGTCCACCCCTAAGCATATGCTTTCTGGAAAGTGAGAGAGACTTGTGCCAAAGTCTCTTTCAAAGAGACGGGCACAAGATTCTAACCAGTATGATCAAGGCTAAAAGATAACTCCTACCTTAACACTCAGTAACTCACTCTGTTCTGTCACAGCCACTAAGAGATGGTAACTAAATCTTGTGGTCTGTCATAAAACATCTGGCCATCTTCTCAGTGGGGCCCTCTAGTGGTTGGGGAGCTGGGGGGTAGGTGCTGAGCTATGCTAGAAGAGAGCCAGCAAGAAGGTGGAGTGCTGTGGTTATCTCTTGTCACAGAGGAATAACAGCTGCCTACTTATACACACTGAGGTGTATATATGTATACATGTGTACAAATGTGAACCTACGCATGTGCACAGGTTTCAGGTGGGTGGGAAGCCACAGATGCTTTCTAAAGGGTCCAGGGAAATTGGTGCGAGGGAAGGGAACCAATGGTAGAAATCCCCTCTGATGTGCTCGGGTATCCAGATATCCTCAGGGAGATGGCTGTAGCCATGCAGCTCATTAGAAATAATCAGGATTCCCTGCTGCTGTAGCCCATTCTTTGTCCTGACCATGCAGATTCCTCTACCAGGAACTGAAAGTAAGGCTAAGGTTCTTTAAAAGCCAGATAAATACAGAGGTGGCATTCAAGAGGCATTGGAATGCTGGTATGGGAGAGGAAGTATGCAATCAATTTGAATGACTTCTTGATTCCTTAGTGTAAAAACTGCTAACTGGTAGGTATTTGGAATATTGGATTTGGTTAGGAGCTCATCTGTCTACTGACAGCTACTTATCTTCATTTCTATCCCAGGGACGATGGGAAAGAGGCACTCAAATTCTACACAGACCCTTCGTACTTCTTTGATCTTTGGAAGGAGAAGATGCTGCAGGACACCAAGGATATCATGAAAGAGAAGAGAAAGCATAGGGTGAGGGGAAAGGGGCCTCTGTTCTACACATCAGTAGGCACGATTGTGGAGGGGGGATAAAAAGGAAGCCAGTCTTATGTGAAGTAATCATTCCAAGTGGTTGCTTGCTTGGATGCCAGGTGAAACTCTTTAAAAAAAAAATGTGTCCACTCCAAGCACAACCAAGATGAAAGTATAAATCACACCAAAAATGTGTTTGTTCCCCCCAGCGCTATTAACAATTGAGTATATTCAGGCTGAGTTTTAGAAATTGACTTTTCTATTCACCATTTATTTCTCTTGCAATTTGCACCTGGCTCTGCTGGACACTCAAGCTAGGCTAGTCCCTTCCCTGCCAGTTTTGCAGCTCATTTCTCAGAGATCAGCACAAGGCTGTACAGTGTTTGATTTGCAACAGGAGCACTTAACACCTTCACTACTGGTGGGTGGGGCAGGGGGGGGACATAGGCCTAGTTTCAGGAGATGCTCCTCTCCCCTTAGACTCCCAGTGATGTATATAAGCAAATATGACCTACCAGTTACAACCTCACAATCCCATTAGCATGGCTGATAGGAGGCCTAAGAGAGTGCCAGGGGCTAGTCAGCCACAGAGGCTGAAGAATCCCTCATTGGCTGTTTTGTTTTGTTTTAACTGTTTCCTTATACCTGCCTCAGATATCTACAGCTGTCATTACTTCTCATTTCTCTTGACTAACCTTTGTGGCAGAGCCAGTATCAAGGAGCTGTTTACTAACTTCCTGACAATTAGAGCTTCTCAAAAACATGAATGAGTTACTCAAAAAGGTAGTGAGTTTCTCATCACTAGAGGTGTTTGAGCCCAGAAGGTAGTTTGGATTAAGTGACTTCTGTGTCACTCAAAACCCAGTAATTCCATAAATTCTGTAGTTACTATTTGTTGTCTAGGCAAGCCATCTGTGGGGTGTGCATCCATGAGGGTGGATGGAATTGTAGAGAACTTTGGAAAATGTTTTACAAAGGATCTTATATTTCTTTTCATTATAGAAAGAAAAGAAAGACAATCCAAATAGAGGGAACATAAACCCACGTAAAATCAAGACACGGAAAGAAGAGTGGGAGAAAATGAAGATGGGACAAGAATTTGTGGAATCCAAAGAAAAGCTGGGGCCTTCTGGGTAGGTGATGCTTTTGTACGGTTGGTAGCATTCTTTGAGGGGCTAGAAAATGTTAGTCGGACAGCTGTGATGTGACACCCTTCACAGCTCCTGATGTCTGGTTGTGTGGCTTCAATCAATACCACTGTTAATCAGCTACTTTAAAGTACACCCATCTGGTGATTAAAATTTGGTAAATAAATCAAGACTCTGCAGTTTAAATGAGGTGACCGAAGTGGTCTGGAAAAGAGAATTTGTGGCTTCTAGTACCCTGACTCTGCCAGACGACGGTTGTCCAAGGGCCTTAGAGGTAATACTGGAAAGGAAAGAAAAGTGGTCCTGGGAGCCCTTGGCCTCCAGAGCATTGATTTGAAAGTAGTGCCTAAGAGCTGGGCCTTCCACCGGAGTGGGCACAGCCAGGCAGAGAATCTGTGCACATCACCAAAGCAACTTTTCAGCCAGCCTTTGTCAGTCTCAGGAGAGAGACTGGCCAAGGGACCAAAAGCAAACCTCAGAGGCAGTGTGGGAAAGGTCGCTCGGCCAGCATTGAGGCTATATATCTCCACAGAGAAATGGTGGGTGTCAATCTGACCCCATTTCCCAGGACCAGGTGACACTAGAGGTTTAGAAGAGGGGGGAATGGTTTTAAAACTTGGTTTGATGCTTATCCTAGTGTCCAACCTGTGTGACATTCAGAGTCAGGTCACCACGACTGCTTGGTGTCGAATGTCACCCTGGTTTTTCCCCTAAATACGTTGCATCCTGACTGTCAGAGAACCATGCCAGCCGATGCCGGGTGGAATGATGAAAGGAAAGAGCTGAGTTGTTCTTGCTTTTAGAAATAACTCTACCATGAAAATCTTGACTTTTAAAAATCTTGACACTTCTGACACTTGTTCTTCCTGGATTAAGAGATTTGTTCTAAAGAGCGAGGAAGATGACGAGAGGGAAAATGAGCCTTTCTCTCTACAGGGAATTAGCCCTGAGGGCACCTCTGCTACCTTCACCTCCCAGTGAAAGGGCCATTTTAATTCTGTGGGGTCCCATCCTGCTCGGACAGGTCCTCGTCGTAGTTTCAGTGACTCCAAGGCCAGAAGCTTGCGTATTTAGTATATGCCAACTATTTTGTGGGGTTGCTTTTTTAAAATTATTTTTAATTTTTAAAATTTTTTTATGGAATGGGGATGGTGAAGATAAGGACTTTGCTTCCCATTTCCCTGTTGTCGAAGAGATTTGGAATTGGGCTCCATGGCTGTCTACCTGGTCGTGCTTGTGGACGAACCTGTAAAGAGATGTGCCAGGCTTATAGGGCTCCAGGCCTTGGGGATTTTCCGCATCAGCGCATCATTTGATTCAGTTAGTTCCCGCCAACTCTCCTCTCCCTGGGGTCTACTTTAAATGTGTTCCCTTAGAACCCCACAATGGTGGAAAGAAGGGGGTGGGGGTGGGACAGGCCACATTTTGCTAACTGCTGCTCGTCATTTGTTTGTTTTTGTTTTTGTTTTTTGTTTTTGCTTGTTTGGAAGTTTATTGTTCACCCAGAGCAAATTCACCCAGGGCCCAGTGCTCTGAGGGTCAGGTTTTCATGAGGCAAGGTCTAGCAGCAAGCCTTCGTACCCTACCTGAATCGGCAGCTCGTTTGTTACTGATAAGAGTTCTGACACAGGCCATGTCTGACTACCACACAGCACCCTGCACTTGTCCTCAGTTTGGTTTCGAGGTCATATGCCTCCTTGGCCTTTGAGCACTCCAGAGGCTTGCCAACCTCAGAACCAGGCTGTGCGCCAGTCACGTGGCAATGGCTCACTAGCCTTGGGGCTTGGCTTTGCCCTTTGCCACCAGACAGACATTGGGATTTGGGGATAGGCTACTCCTGTCCAAAGGCTAACATTTGGGAAAGAAGTTAAAAGAACTGTTGGGGTTTTTTGTTTTTGTTTTTAATCCTCACCTGGGAATATATTCAGTGATTTTAGAAAGAGAGGAAGGGGGTGGGGGCGGGAGAGAGAGAGAGAGAAACATCAGTCAGTTGCCTCTCATACATTGCCTGACTGGTGACCAAACCTCCGACCCCAGTTAGGTATGTGCCCTAACTGGGATCGAGCTTGTGACCTTTCAGTGTACGGGATGATGCTCCAGCCACTGAGCCACACCAGCCAGGGCAGAACTGCTGGGTTTTTGACAAAGCCAACACTTAGAAAGGAACAGCATAATTTTGGTAGTCTGGGTTGAATCCTGCAAATAATCCAGCAGAAATACGTGGGAGATGGTAACAATAGAATATTTAGTCCTAGAATAAAATTTTAGTATAACAAAAACTATGGAGAATATACTGACTTTATTTCTCCCTGACAGCTTTTGTACCAAATACATTTTTGAGGGATCTCTTAAGAAAACAAGAACCCTGGCTGGTGTGGCTCAGTGGATTGAGTGCCGGACTGCAAAACAAAGAGTCGCCAGTTCAATTCCCAGTCAGGGCACATGCCTGGCTTGCGGGCTAGGTCCCCAGTAGGGGAAGCATGGAAGGCAACCACACATTGATGTTTCTCACCCTTTCTTTCTCCCTCCCTTCCCCTCTCAAAAAATAAGTAAATAAATAAAATCTTAAAAAAAAAGAAAAAGAGAAAAAACAAGAGTATCACTCTGACCTTTTAAATGACAGTCTTCATGTTGGGTTCATTGTCAGGTACCCACCCTCCTTGGTGTACCAGAATGGCAGCATTGGCTCTGTTGAAAATATGGATGCAAGCAATTACCCACCACCACCACAGTCAGACTCCACCTCTCCACCTTCTTCCTTCTCTGAGGACAGCTTGCCTCCACCACCCGTGGAATTCAGGTAAATGGTGGTACCTTTCCATCTCCTTGGGGTGGTTAAAAACTCAGGTACAAAACCAGAGCTCCAGATCCAGGCTAGGACCACTAACATAACGTGAGGCAACTCTGTCTAGATAATAGAAATAATGAATATTTGTCAAGTGTTTGTAAGGTGCCATGCATTATGCCAAATGGTATATATGTTACTAAACCCCTCACAAGAGTCCCCTTGAGATAGGTACCCATTTTACAGATGAGTAAATGGCAAGACACAGAGAGTTCAGTGAACTTCCCTGAGGTCACAGAGCCAGTAAGAGGCAGAGTCCAACTGATTGGAAAGCAGCTCTGTGACTCCAGAGCCTGTGTTCTGTACTGCTAGCTACACCCCCAAAAACAGAAGTCACCAAACTAATCTCTTGTATTTTACTTAGCTTTAACTCAGCACAAACTGAAGCGGTATAATTTACTATCCATAAAATATTTATGACACCTTGTCCAATTATCTAGGAACCTAGCAGACAGTCACCTTTTTCTCCTGTTGCTTCTGGTTCATATCACTGTTGGATAGACTCTCCAGAAAGAATGAAACAAAGGGAAAGAAGAGATGAATTTAGGACCTGTTTACTTTGATATTTGTCAGTGTCCCTAGCAGGAGTACACAGGGAAAGAGTTAGCAAGTACTGGCCGGCAAGGGCCGTTAGGAGTGTTCGCATTGCAGTTCCTCACAGTCACTTTTAACTTTCTGGTGCCTGGTGCCCTGTTGTCCTTGGACACTGTTCTGTTGGAGGTTGGAAACCTGAAGCAGTGCTCCATGCATCCTTCCTACCCCCCAACCCATTTTTCTTAGCTCTTGAAACCACCAATCCCAAATCTCCTTCTGCCTCCCAAATCACTCCCTGCTGATTTTTGTGTCAGATGCCGCGAAGGCTCGAAGGTCTGTGGAAAATTCCAAGATGGATGCTTTTCTAAGAGCAGCTGTTAGTGTAGGGCAGATACAAATTTGGAAAAAGAAGCCCTCGGCCTCACACATGGCCCAAGACCTTGCAGCTGAGCATGCCTGACCCAGGAGAGGTGCACCTTAATCCTCTCAGCCCAGCTCGTCTGGTGGCACATCCATTTCCTTTCTCTCCTGACCTCAGACCCTCTATTCTTTCCCAGGTTTTTACACATGAACACTGAAAATACCTTGCCTAAATCTGTACCCCGCTCAGGTTTGGTCAGCTTGGCTTGGGTTTCCTGCCCTCATAAGATCTAGTGAATGTTAATAGCCTGAGAAACAGAAGGTGGGTGGGTGGTGGTTCTTTCTTGCATGTCTTCATATTCCTGGCTGCTGGATTAAACCCACTGTTCCTGCCCTGACTGGTGTGGCTCAGTGGGTTGGACCAGACCAAAAGGTCACTGGGTCAATTCCTGGGTTGCAGGCAAGGTCCCCAGTTGGGGGCGTGCAAGAGGCAAGTGATTAGTGTGTCTTTCACATGTTGATGCTTTTCTCCCTCTTTCTCCCTCCCTTTCTCTCTAAAAATAAATAATTTTTTAAAATTTAAAAACCTAATTGTTCCTTTTAGAGGAAAGGTTCAGGAGAGGACCTTTTCTTAGAGAGCTGAAACCTAGGTGATAATTTTGGCCAGCCCTTCTCTACTGCTTCAGGAAGTTTTTCTCAATTTCTGCTTAGACTCCTCTGCTGATGAGAAGCTCATCAGGGCTGCCCATTTCATTGTTGGTCTTTTCTGACCATTTCTAGGTTATTCTTTCCATTTGAGCCAAAATGAAATGATACAGTCAACCACAATGGATTTAGGCTTATCTACAGGTAGATATTTGCATCCTGAAAGTAATGGTGGGTCTTTTTTTTTTTTTTTGTCCTTTTAGCTACCCAGCAGACAACAACCAAAGGGGTTCTGGCTTAGCTGGACCCAAAAGATCCAGTTTGGTCAGCCCAAGCCATCCACCACCAGCTCCTCCTCTGGGCACTCCACCAGGCCCCAAGCCTGGCTTTGCTCCACCCTCTGCCCCTCCACCTCCACCTCCCATGATAAATGTCCCACCCCCACCGCCACCTGGAGGATTTGGATCCCCAATGACCCCACCACCACCTTCGCCACCCTCTTTCCCACCTCACCCTGATTTTGCTGCCCCTCCACCTCCTCCCCCACCGCCGGCAGCTGACTACCCAATGCTCACACCACTTCCCTTATCCCAACCAACAGGAGGGGCTCCTCCTCCTCCCCCTCCGCCCCCTCCTCCTGGGCCACCTCCTCTCCTTTACTGTGAGGCAGACGGCCAACCTGCTGCACCACCACCACCACTTTCTGATACACCCAAGTCCAAGTCCTCCTTGCCTCCTGTGAGCGATGCCCGCAGCGACTTGCTTTCAGCCATCCGTCAAGGTAAATCCCAGTGGTAGTCCGGGACCGTGAAGCATTGTCTTTCTGCAGCTGAGGGACTGGTTGCAGGGTGGGCAAGGGGTTCTTTTCCCTTCCCAGGGAATAGCTTTCACTGGATGGAGAGAGGTGGGGAACTCAGGCCTCGGATCAGCCTGACGAACGCTTTTACCCTGAAAATATAGGGATTTAGATTTTTTTCCACCCTGGTTTAAAGTAAAGAATTCTTAACCTGGGATCTTTGAACTCCTTGAAAATTGTGCTGTGTGCCTGTTTGCGTCCATTTTGTGCCCCAGAGAAAAACAAGAATCACTGTCATAACAGGTACTTCTTCAGCTGAATTCAGTCAGTCCTTGTCCTTCACTTTTTTGCCTTTCATAGCCTTCCTTTCTACTCGCTTTCTCTCTTTCTCACCCATTCCCTTCTCCCTTTTTTTCCCCCAACCCTGTCCCTCTTCTGTCTCCTTTTCTTCCCTCCTTCCTCCTCTCATCATCGTTTCACCCTCATGGAGCATCTGTTTCTGTCAGAGGCCAGGTCGGGTACCACGGAGTGAGAGTGGCTTCCTCGGTTTGCAAGCCTCAAGGGACGAAAGCGTTGTCTGAAAAGGGACAACCGGGGCAGCTGAGCTCCATGGTCGTCAGCCAGTTGGGCAGGCTGTGTGCCTGCTCGTTGGGTCGTGATGGCCAGTCCCCACTCGGATCCTCGTGAGAGGTGCCATCCTCAACCAGCCTGAGTGCTGGAAACGGGGAAGGACGACAGGCTGTCTCAGACATACCTGTGGCACCAGGGCCACCATTTCATAAACCTTTGTTTTTGTTTTTTCCTGCTTCCTCCTTTCCTGAGGATCCTTCTCTTTTGCTGTCCTTCCCCACGTTCTACCAGCCAGTGGCCATTCCCCCTTCCTCAGTCCTGCATGGGTTCTGAGACTGACTCACCTTCCTCATAACCCTTCTCTCTCTCCCACTAGGCTTTCAGCTGCGCAAGGTTGAGGAACAGCAGGAGCAAGAGAAGCGGGATGTCGTGGGCAACGATGTGGCCACCATCCTGTCCCGTCGTATTGCTGTTGAGTACAGTGACTCAGAAGATGACTCCTCTGAGTTTGATGAGGACGACTGGTCGGATTAAGTCTTTCTGCCTGCTCCCACCTCTTTTCTTCCTACCTGCCTTCTTTGATGCCTACCCCAGCAGTCCCATGGGGGAAAGGGGGAGGAAAAAAGAGAATATCCAGGGGCCAAAGCCTTCCCTGAAGCTACCAAAGATATATCCAAGTGCTTCCTCCAAATCAGCATGTATCTCCCACCTCCCATGGTCAGGCCCCATGGGACCCCTGATATGTTCCCTCTTCCCTTCAAGCGACTATTGCATATTGGAGAGAAGGGAAAACCCCAAAGCTGATCCTTTTGAGTAGGTTTGAAGTGGAGTTGGTGCCTTACCCTAGGAGCCATTTTCAGCTGTGTTCTCCTCCTGAAATCCTTGCCCTCAGCCACTTCGAATAACGCCAGCTACCTTCTGGCCCTAAAGCCTGCATGGACACAGCTGGCCCCTTTCCGGTGCACTGAGAGGTCAGTGCGGGCTGCATGCCCCAGCAGCCAGACTGCCGCACCCTTCTGCCCCGGTCAGCAGGGTGAGGCTGCCTTTTGCTAGGCTGTTTCTGTATCTGGATCCCCCTTATTCCAGGAGCCATCATGTCCCTAAAGAAAGTCGCAACCCCTCTGCCCAGAAAGGACGCCTTTCTGAAGACTGAGGTGGCTGCCTCCCTCCCAGGCTGCCTCTTCTGAGTGTGGTGTTTGGGTGTCCTTTAAATGCCCTTTTCTCACCATTAGATGCCTTTGGACACCGTAGCCCAGTTATGACCTCTTAATACCTATGACCAAACTGGCCCTGACATACAGGGGTCTGGGCCTCTGCTGGATCAGGAGCCAAGCTTAAGACTTGGAACTGCAGGACAGGGAAGATGGGGGGACTAGCTGGTTCTGCCTTTTTAATGATACTAAAGTCTAGAGATGAGAACTGACTTGCTCAAGGTCACGCAGTTGGATCGTGACAGGGCTAGAGCCCAGGGTTTCTGATTCCAAGTCACCTGTGCTTTCTGGGACCAAATAGTGGACACCTGCTGGAGCCTGGGCAGAGCAGCCTTGACTCTGTGCTGCTCCAGACCTCACCGTAGGTGGCGGTCCCAGCAGGAGGGCCCAGGGCCTGTGCCAGGCTCGTCAGTGCTGCTCAGACCCTTCTGTGTAGCCTCTCAGAAATCTTTGCTTCCTCTTTGTGACCACTAGCCACCCACATGGCCTTGGGAGCTGCCCCTCTGGGGAACTAGAGGTAGTGAGAGAAGGAAGGGGGTGGGCAGCTTTGACAGGTGCTGTTTTCAATTCCTCTGCAACTCCTCCCCCTTTTATTTCCCCAATTTAAGCATAAATTTCTGCCAACTGTAGAAACTTCAGTCCCTCGAGCTGGCAGCCACCGCAGGTAGCTAGCTGCCTGGGGGGCCTGGCAGCCGTGAGGAGGGCTGAAAAGCAGAGGGGCTCTGGGTCTTGTTTCCAGCTCCCCTCCTCACTACACACAGGGATGTTCCCTCCTTCCCTCCCCTTTTTTTCCCAGAGCTAATACACAGGTGCTATTATTCAGAAAAAACTGGTCAGCTTTGGCCGGCAGTGAGGCTTCTTCTCTTCTGCCCTAACTATTGTGTAGCCTCTTCTGCTGAAACCGGCTTCTCCTGGCTTCTCCTGCTTTCAGAGCCCTGAAACAAAGAGAAACAAGATCTGCCTCTACCCAGCACAGCAAATGGCTGTAGTAATTGCCAAAGCCTTCATAAACCCCTCCGGCTTGAGGAGAGTGTGTAATCATGGGTACTGCTGCTGTGCCCTGGCTGAACGCTCCCCCTCTGCCTTTTTCCCTTGAACTAGGGCCGAGACTGAGCTTGTAGGGCCAGCGTGCCCTCCTGTTGGGATTGCTCCGGAGTGTGCCCTCCTCCCTCTTCCCAGGTCAGGTGTCCCTGGCATGGGGCCAGCACCTGGCTCTGTTGCTGAGCACACTAGGCTGTGTGTGCCCCTCCCTCGCTTCCCACCTTGCACTTCGGAAGCTGAAGGTACATTTTTCAGAACCCTAAAATGGCCGTTGAAGGTGCCCCTGGCTGCAGCCCAGGAGGGGTTGGAGAGACAGGCAGAGGGCAGTGGTTCTCTCAAATAGGAGTCCTGGGGCCTGGCCAGGCCAGGGTTTGGGCTTAATGGCTTTGACTAAATTACCCCCACCCCCCTCCTTTCCGGAAAAAGAGGG
The DNA here is from genome assembly GCA_004027735.1 of Carollia perspicillata. Lineage (NCBI taxonomy): Eukaryota > Metazoa > Chordata > Mammalia > Chiroptera > Phyllostomidae > Carollia > Carollia perspicillata. Next base: position 1,323 of record PVKM010031441.1, on the reverse strand, counting down.
AGCCAGTGCCATTCTGACCTTGAAGGGGGTGGTGTTGGCCTGGCTTCTGGAATGGACAGTCTAGGATGGAAAGGTCTGGGGGCGAGGGGGGCGGGCACTGCTTGCAGAAGGTAGGATTAGATCATTAGCTCAGTGACCTCCTAGGGTTTCGATGTGCTGTGTTCTCGTCCTACAGCTGGTTTGGTAATGATCTGCAAGTCCCGGAGAGCAACAGCACAGCTCTGCCTGACGCTCTCATTAAAATCTATGCAGCCACGCTCAGAGCTTTGTAGCAGCCGGCCTTGGGAAGCCTCCTCAGCTGGGGGGTGGGCTGGGGCCCAGTCAGCTGAGAGGCCCTCTGGGCTCTACTTAGGCATATGTGCAAACCGCCCCGCCCCCGCAAATGCTTCTTTAAACCTGGAGCCCTTTAAGACAAGAAAGGACTCTATGCAGGTAATCATGTGTCTTTTGACTCTTGTAGAATGCAAAGTTTAGTGATTATTTATACTGGGCCCGTAAGGACTCAAGCACTGAAGCCAACGAGCCACCTCCTTTCCTGGTCTGCTCAGCCCAGGGGACCTGCCCCCCGTTGCTGTGGCCCCGGGGCCCAGCTTCCAGTGAACAGGCAGTGTTAGAAGTGACTGGTGGCTTTGCCCCGGTTATGAGATGAGTACATTCCAAAGGAGCAGCCTCCGGGAGGGGGCAGGCTCTTGATCCCTTGGAAGCTCAGAGCAGCCATCCCAAGCTCCAGCTTGCCTCTGGAAGCTTGAGCGCCCTCAGAAACGACCCTGGCCAATGTCACCGCAGAGCTGAGGCGGTGTTGTCAGGGCTAATGTGAAATCTCTTCCCGTGGCGCCGATCCTCCAGCTCTGCAGCGCCAGCTTGGACAGATTGAGGTCTCTGTGGCTTTGGTGACCCTGCTTAAGCATTCCCATCGTGTCCTGGCTCTGCTCTCGACATGCCTCCCACTGCAAACCCCCTCATCTGACTTGAGGGCCTGGGGAAGGGACAGTGCCCCAAGGCCAGGGGCTTTTGCTCAGGAGATGAGTCAGCCTTCCTAGGGGCATCGGGCTTTGAGCTCTACTGGGGTCCTGCTGACCTGGGGACCAGGTGTTGCCCAGAGACACACCTTGCCTCAGTGAGTGCTAGGGAACAATGTTATTAACTTTACTCAGTTAACTCACTTGAGAAACTAACCAGTTTTTACTTACTGTCTAGAATGATGTACATGTAGGAGAGTGAGCCATAATGCTCCCAAAGTGCCTTCTTTTCTCTGGTATGAACATATTTATAAGGACCTATTCCAGTGGATTCTTGGGTGTGTTTGCCACTTTCAGATTTTAG
>PVKM010031440.1:0-16839 GCA_004027735.1 Carollia perspicillata | reverse complement strand
CTGAAAAGTGGGCCACCACTGCCTCCCTTCCTTACCAGCAGTACACGGTAAATCTCACTCCTCACTATTCTGTGTTCTGATGGGGAAAAAAATAACTTCAGACATCTATGGATGAGGCCCCTCAGCATTTCAAGATTAGAGAGTCATCAAAAATAAGAATCAAATTCATTAAATATTTCCTCCAGTGTATATTTCCTACTATCAATCTATCCTAAAGCAAAGAAGCAATATTTGAGGTTATGTCGAATGTAAATACTGTCCCATATGAAGGAGCTTTACTGCCCATGCAGGCTCTAAAGGGGCTGGAGAGGAGCTGGTGTTATTGCTCCAATTGCCTGTGCAAGATTGCAACTAATAACTATGATTACATTCAAAAAGCCCTTGTCGGAAAATGACAGGAATGCATGCCCCTGTGAATTGACATTATTGCATTCCGCACTCTGTTTCCCAAAGCTGCATTTTTTTTAAGGTCTGTCAGTTAGAAAATCTATACTTCTCTATGACGCCCACCTTCATTCATTTTACTAAATGAATACATTTTCTTTGATAAAATACCTATGTTGTTTTTTCAGATAAACACTGATTTTTTAAAAATGAGTCAGCATTCTGAAGCTTTTCTCCTTGCCTCTATTTTTTTTATTCTGATCACCCCTTTAAAATAAACATCAGAAATTGTAGACCATAAAGACAGCATTTTCCCTACTGCTAAGGAACATGCTTTTTTGGTTATAGCTGATAATAGTACATTTCGTATAAGATTCTACAAAAGCATGTGCAAAAATTACAGATCCAGGAACTTCTGTTTCTCTATCTGTAAAATAAGATGGGCTAAATTAAAATAAACTTTAAAATTACTTGCAAGTCTTCTATTATAGTTTAAAAATGATCTTTGGAAAGACAAAATGCTACCTCTGTCCTCGAATCATTAAGCATATTCTTGATAATTGAGCCCAAGATGAAGAATTCCTCAAAGAACTTGATTTCACAACCTTACTCAGAAACCCTCCCAATAACCTTATCATGGAGTCCATCCTTCTGAACTACTTTTTTGTGCATAGTTTCAGGCTAAATGTCTTCTTGTTAGGTCATTAAAAAGGAACATAGAAAAGAAAATGACACTCTATATAAATTTCTCTTAGAAGTGAAAACATTAAAATTCAAAAGAGTAAGTGAATCTCAAGTTCACACAGCTAGTGAACAGCAGAATTGGAACTTTGCACTACACAGCTACTTCTTAAAGAATCATGTATTGAATCCCTATCTTGTGGTAGGCACTGTGAATACTGGTAGGAATTCTAGGGATATAGAAGATGAATATATGCTCTTAATAAATCATGAATCATGATACAGGTGAAATGACTTGGAACAACAACAATGAATCATGATACAGGTGAAATGACTTGGAACAACAACAAATGGATACTTGTCATAGAGTCTGTCTTAAAAGTGTATTGGAATAGGTGACCCCAAAGTGCAGTAGGGCACATTAGAGGTGCTCCTAAGGTGACCTGTGGGAAGTGAGAAAGAATTGTCAGAGGAGGTTATACCTGAACTGAGTGCTGAAGGAAGAATAGAAACCAAAGAGCTGAAGGCAAGTGCTCCAAGCAGATAGCACAAAAGTCTGAGGGAACCTGAGGTTATGTCAAACCCAGCAGGGAGGAACAATGCCAGCAGGTGACCATAGGTGAGCAAGTGCCACAGCCACAGAGGAAGACACAGCTCTGACCATGAGGAGTCCTTGTACTAGATGCATTGGAACATGCCTTACCCCCTGAACACAGCCAGACTTCTGCCTTCCCTTGGTACCGCTCTCTCTCTCGATAGTTATGGCCTCAATGAGGGGTTGGCAGCAGAGGTACATTTCAAAGATACTAAGGACAAAGTTTCCAGGCCTAGGTGATTGATTGGATGGAAAATAGGAGGAATAGGAGGTTGCAGTTGAGAAAATCACCAGAGCAGATACAGGAAGGCATGATATCTTTGCTTCTCCATCCCCTTCTCATTGAAGTAGGTGAGGAACTTTCTGTGGATTACCTTGGATGTTGGAGGAGAAAGAAGGCTAAAGTAGCTAATTTGGGACAAATTAGGGAGAACTGAGTGGAGAAATGAAACACTAACCAGCCTAATTAGTGTGAGAGTTATTGGTATAACTCTTGATGCAGTATTTCAGGGGGAGTTATCACTGAGATTCAACCCTGATAAGTATAATAGAAGGAAAAACAGGCAAGACCAGTGTTCATGTCCATACACCTCTGTCCCAGACCATGAAGTTAATAACACTTGCACTAGCTATTCATATGGTGATGGGAAATTAGGAGTGCCATTGTTTAATGGGGACTGTTTTTGTTTGCACATATACATGAATATATGTTTGTTTAATAAGATGATAGACACCACTACAGAATTTAGATCCTCCACACTTCTGTTAATCATATTTTGGAAAACACTTCCCACAGTACTATACCATGCATAGAAATGATTCCTGGAAAATCTTTGCAAGAGACAAGTCTTCCTCTAATATGAATAAGAACTGTGAGTGACAGAATACTTACCCGCAGCATGACAGGGAAAGCAGTGTACTATCCCCAGAAACTTCTACCTACAGCGCAGACTTGAGGTTGCAAAGCAGTGACTGACATCCTACTGGGTGGCTTTTGCAGGGTTCATGCAAATGAACCAAGCACTGACTATTGCAGAGCTTCTAATGAACAAAGTGATATGCCAGTAATTAGGTTGCAACTGACTCAGATCCCATTCTAAGCATTAATTGGGGGGAAAATGTGCAGATTGCTCACTAATAATAGAACAGTTTTAGTTCCATAGTCATTTTCTTCCTGTTCACCAATTTGTTTGATTGCTTGTGTGGCAAACACTTGATCTTCCCTTTATGAGTTTAGCTGTTTGAGACTTTATTTTGAAACAGTCATTTATTAATTAGAGATGTCTTAAAAATATAAGAGTAGCTCCTGATAGACCATAGAAGATTATTTTGAAAATTGAAAACTTCCAGGGATGACATGTTGTTTCAGAGAACGTCAGAGTGGGGGATTGGGAGAATAATGTGTGTCTTCCATCAGTGTGATAGGGGGAGGGGAGGCAAGACTCAAATTCTTGAAATAAATGTGTTCAAGATTCAGAGCATAATGTGCCCTAATATTGACCCACTTTTAGAAAAAATTATCTGCCAAGCATGTTACAGAAAATTCCCTCCAGATTCAAATCCTACATACCTTTTCTTTCCATATTGGTAGTTTTGATTAATTTTACTTAATGGATTTTTCTCTTCTGACTTTCTGGCTCTTCTAAAGAGAGTTCAAATAGGCCTTTACTCCTTCATGGAATTATATAACTTGGTCTATGAGTCCTAGCTGGATTGATGTCTAGTTTTGTACCTGGCTTTGTACTAGGGATACATACAGAGTAGGTAAATGGCAAGTCTGTGGACAGAACAGAGGAAATTTAGGAATAAACATAACTCACAGGTTCATAGTCTAAACCAGAGGTCATAAAGTCAACTGCTTATAGGTGACATGAAGTAGAGGTATAGACTGAGTGTCAAAGAGTAGGAGGTATACTAATAGAGTGAGAGGGAGTGGTGGTTCTCAAATACGTCTGCATCAGAATCAACTGGCACCCTGGATGGCGCCCAGGTCCAGGGCCTACCTTCAGAGATTCTGCTTCACTAGGTCTGGGGTGGCCCAGGAATTGACTTTCCTCCAAGTTTTAGGAGGTTCCAATGCTACTGGTTCTTGGACCATCCTTTGAGTAAAACTAAATTCAAAAGCACATGCTTTACAAAGCATTCCATTTAAAAAACTAAAAGTTTTGAGCAAAATGCGGTTCTGAAACACACTCACAACCACACTATCTGCAAGGAAGTTTAGATTCATCAGCTTCCTGTATCCAATACTGATGTAAGCCAAATTTGGAAGGGAGTTAGAAAGAACCAGATAGTGAGCCTAACACAAATCAAGGTTATTCTGGAACTGTCTTCTTTTACCACTTCCTTGATTCCAAAAAAGCACCATGGAATTGGTTCTGATAGGCCTGCTAACACAGGAGGCACAGACTAGGACAAGGAACACTGTGAAACACCCTGCACTCACCAGCATTCTTACAGGAATGAAGTCAAGTCAGCCAACCATTCCTCATAGACGGGGGCAGCAGAAAGTTGCCAAAGGCAAATCTCAGGAGTTTAAATAAAAGAGGATGAGAAGAGCCCATCCTTGCCTGGAAATGAGAGATGAAAAGACTAATTCCAGCAAAAACACCTCTTTGTTGAGAAACACATTTTGATTTTGTAAAGCCTGAGGTGTTAATATTAAATGTGAGTTATGGACCAGTATTATATTATGAAAATTACTTTATTTAATCCTCACAATAATAAAATAATACATGCATTATTATTATTTCCACTTTACAGAGGAGAAAATTGAGGCTTTGGGAGGTAAAGAAATATTTCTAAGATCAAAAAAAAATATGAAACATAGGTAGAATTAAAATCTTGGTTTCTTTCCTACCATCTTAACTATTTAACCTCTGTACTGTAGTCCTCTATCCTCTCACATGTTTACAGTGATTTTGAGATTCTTTGGCAGCATCTCTCCCTTGTGGCTCATTTGTCGTCTTCTAGCAACATTACTATCCCCACAAACATGGCTTAAAAGTGATGGGCTCTATTGGCTGTACTCTGGGAAAAATCTGCACACTAGTGTACTTTCCAGTACATGACAATTGTCCAAGGAGTAAAGATGGTGCTGTAAGAACTAGTATGTATTTAGGGTGCCTGATACTTCATGAAAACCTATAGAGGCCATATAATCTTTAGATATAATTCTTATTTATATTTCTTGAATATTGATTTAGCTTTCTTTCTTTATTTCTTTACTCAGAGTAATATCGTGTCCTTTAGGATATGGTTGACTACAAGTAGTTTGAAACTTGACCAAAAGTGGCTTTAAAAAAACAAAATTCAAAAGGTGGAAAACAAGATGTCTGGAGGTGAGTAGTCCAGAGCAGATTCAATGGTTCAGTGATGCCATCCAGGATCCAGGTTCTTTCTAACTTTCAGTGTTTCTTCTTCCCAACACCATCACTTTTTAGATTCTTCCCATGCTTGTGAGCTGCCTACTACAGAAACCGCTTGTGGCAATATGTTGAGAAAAAAGAAATGTGTGGGTGAAAGTTGTTTTTTTTTTAATTTAAATCTGGGGGTAGAATCTTTCCTAGATGCCCTCTTGTATTGATAATTTTAGTGGAGAATAGGAAAGGGATAGAGGGTAATCAGGATTGGCTCTAATCAATCAAGATCTATTTTCCAGTTTGGGGGACATAGCTAATTTAGAAACAAGTCTGCATTTCGCTGCAAGAATGAGGAGGGCATGGCTGTGGGTAGAAGCACCATTGGGTTTACCATCATCACTTTCTTGTTAAAACTTAAGCTCTTTCCCACAGTAAGTCCTTGGTTGAGAACTACAGAGAATATATTAAGTAGGACAGCTCTTGCTTTCTAGGATTTCACAATTTAATATGAATCCAAATGGCACTGTAGAGATCAAATACAAGTGAGGATGGCAGAGAGCAGAAATCATAATTAAGGGAAAGTTTTTTTAAAAAACTGCATATATTATAAAAAGAAAATGCCTTATTTCATCTTCCCAGATTTCATCTTGCAGTAAATGCTAATTTGTGAGAGAGCTTTGATTTGTCAGATGAATATCTTCTAGCAGAATCAGAATGTGGGCAAGCTACACATTTGCATCTGTTTTAATCTTTGAGAGTTGCTCTACTAAATGAGAGAAAGAACTTAATTTTATTTTAGCCCTGAAAATTATTATGAGTGACTCTCAATGAATGTTGCATTCTCAAATATTAATAATAATTTTTTAAAGTAAGCCTGCAGGCTGGATTTCTATTGGATTGTCTTCCAGTGCTATTCAAAGTTATTGAGAATGTCAGCATAAGATAAAAGGACGTTCATGAGTGATGACTTATGCACCACATAGATTCTCTGTGATTGGAGCTCCTGGATTTAATTCAGTCTGCACTGCTGTGCCTGTTGTATTCCCAACTTCTTCTCTGGCTCTGGGGCTTTTAATGACCTTAGGCACCTTTATCTTGTATTATTTTAAGCAGGCTTCAAAATTCATGACTAAGGAAATGTAATTTTTCTAACCTGTCTCTTTTGCCCAAATAAAGAGTTCATTTCAGGCCACTGGGCTCATTTGTACTTCCAGACATCCATCCATACTACATTATCTATTAAGACAATTCATTTGAAGCTCTTAGTATAATACCTGGCAGAGAAACTAGTTAACTGCTAAATAAATGCTAGTTATTATTAATTTTAGGATTAAGATTCCTACTACCTTCAAACCTTTAATCAGGTACTCATGTGGTTAGTATGCAGACTCTGAAGCCAGACTAGCTGGAGATTCCCCTCTGTGAAATAAAGATAACAAAAGCACTATCCTCATTTTTATGTTTTAAGGACTAGTTAAAAGAATATATCTATAACAAGTTAGATGTGTCAACTACTTACTAATTCTACTATCACTACTATCAGTGCTACTACAGTCATCCTCCATTATCCACTGGGGATATATTCATTCTAAAGGCCCTCAGTAGATGCCTGAAACCTTGGACAGTATCGAACCCTATATATATATAGTTATGATAAAGTTTTAACTTGTAAATTAAGCATAGTAAGAGATTAACAACAATAACCAATAATAAAATAAAACATTATAACTATATACTGCAATAAAAGCTATATAAAATGGACATTATTAAACAAAATAAGGGTTAGTTGAACACAAGCACTACATACTATAATAGTTGACCTGATGCGTGAGAAACATATTAAGTAATTAATGGATGGAGAGCATATAAAGCCTGGATACATTTAGACACAGGAATGATTTTTGTCCTGGGTGGGACAGAGCAGGATGGCCCAAGAGTTTATTGAGCTACTCAAAATAGCATGCAATTTAAAATGCATAAATTGTTTATTTCTAGATTTTTCCCTATAATATTTTCAGACCACGTTTGACCACAGGTAAATGAAACTGTGGCAAGTGAAACCACAGATAAGGGGGCACTACTATAATACTGAAACTACTACTAATAGTGCTGCTTCTACTAATGTTGTTCTACATCACTCCTACTTTTGTAGACATATATTTCAATCTTTTCTACAACCTCTTTCCCTCTATAACCCAAAAGTCTTTAAGGGTTATATAACAAATTATTTCAAACCCTTACTGGTGTAAAATACAATTGTAGTGTTTTTATGGATTCTATGAGTCAGAAATCTGGGCAGAGCACTGTGAGGACAGCTCATTTCTGCTTAACAGGGTCTGAGTCCTAAGCTAGAAGACTAGAAGGCTGGCTCTGTGGGGCATCAGCTGGATCACCCAAAGCTGGGGCTGGAATCGCCCAGGCTCACTCACTCACCCGTCTGGCTCCTGCACTGAGAAGACTCAAACAATTGAGGACTGGAATAGCTGGAGCTCTCTGAGCATCCATTTCCCAATGTATGGGCTCCCCACATGTTCTCAGGAGGAAGAGAACAAGGCAGAAACTACATTGTATTTTATGACTTTTCTTCAGAAGTCATACAGCTCCAATTCTGTCATAGTCACAGGTCCACTAGTTTTATGGAGAGGAAATATGGATCCCACCTCTCCATGGAGGAGTGCAAGGTCTCATTGTAAGGAGAGTGAGTATGTGAGATGGGAGCATAAGTGTGAACAAAGGTGTGGACATCTTTGAAAACTAAAATCTGTCATGCCTTAGTCAAATCTAATTTTTACTATAAAGAATAACCACCCTTTCCCTTGAAGACCTCATTGTTTCTCTCACACAATACATTACTTTAGAGAACACAGGGTCTTTTGTTTAATTGCTGGTCTCCTAGCCTGCCCCTTCCTCAAAGGGAAGAGAGACTGTATATTCTGGAGTGTCCAACGGGCCTGGTCCTTAGCTCAGTCTCACTTGCTGGTATTTTGATGGCCAATTATTTTTCTGCTTCATGACTCATGAATGCTTACTTTTTAAAGTCACATCCTTAAAGAGAACCCTCATTTCCCTCACTAACTGGATTTTAGCACTAGCTCTTAGTGCTAGTTTTCTGGAACTTTCCATCATCCATATGTTATATTCATCTGATATTTTCATCAAACTATTCACAACCCATAAATGACTCCTTATTGACCATCATCTACAACCCAGATTTAACCTCCTTGCAAGAGGAGCCATTTACTAACTGGTCCTCCTTCTCATCAGCCTGGAGTCTTGTTACTCACCCACTAAGATAGTCTACAATCAGCAACCACTATTTAAAAATGCATAACATTCACTGAATGATTTGAAAAATGTATAATGCATAAAAATTTAACAATAAAATTTTATTTGCTAATGAATATCAATAAAGTAAGTTCAAGTGATGGAAACCACAAAATGATATTCTACAATAATTTCCTTTATATTTACCCCTATATAATGCCCCACCTGATCCCTTCCTTTACATTTTCAACTTATTTGTCACTTTTAAACCAAGTTCAAAGCTATCTTACTCTCCCAGATTTTTTAAGGAAATCCTTTTATTCATCCATACATCCATTGACACTAACAACACTAACAAAACACACACACAGAGTATTCACAAAATCATTTTTTGAAATGTTTAAATTACTGGAATGTTGTATTGTTACTGGGATTATGTTGTCTGTGTATACTCATCCTGCTCAATCTAAGTGCAGGATTCTTGATTTCCAATGTGGCTTTGTCATTTTCATGCTACAAGCACCTGAGATTATATTTTATGATGTATATCAAATATATTTACTGTCCAATGGATTGAATTGCCTGACAGAGAGACTAGATTATGAATTGACATTGTTAAAACAAACAAATAAATAAACAACTGCAAATCAATTGATATATTTTACCAGAAGAGGATACCAGAACCTCAAGAAGAAAAATGTGCGACATTTAGAAATGTCACTAAAGAAAGAAAACTGCTAGCATGTCTCAGAGAACTTGGATATGTTTTGTCTCCCACTATATTCTTTATATTGGCTCACTATGTGCATGTTTTACATTGGTTAAAGTTGTGTATTTTTTCCCTTGGATTTTGAGAGAAAACTGAGGAAACATTTATGGAAAGAAGAGGAATGATGGATCTTGACAATAGTTGTGCAGAATTGGTTGCCTGGTAAAATTGTGGGTCTGTCTTTGGATTTGGCCATATCACCTTATCACCTGCCTTGGATCATTGGAATCACTCCCTCTCATCACCCTGTAGCTCAGCCCCCAGTTTTATAGTATACTTTGGAGTAAGGGTGCCTTCGTGAAGGTGGGTATGATGGCTTTGTAATGTATCAAGGTGGCTAGACTGAACTACACTTTTTAGAATTCCCTTCTGGGAAATTCTGGTTAAAATGGGCCATGTTTCTGGTTAAGATGAGCTGTCAGAGATATTTTCATAGATTTGGTGTCTGGAGATAACATATCAGCCATGTGCTTTTACTTTTGAATGATGGGGGAGATGCTTTGGCCATTTACACCTTGTCATTAATCTACTGATTCTTCTTGTTGCTATGGGACAGCTCTCAGCTATAAATGCTCCACCTTCCCCTGGGTTCCCCTTCAGTTTCTCAGACTTTTGGACCAGGTGTGTGTGCTTAGCTCATGACAAAGAGCTCTTGCTTCTGCAGGACACTTACACCACCAAAATGAGAGGCGACAAGACTGCCACGGGTTTCAGTTCGTCCCTGTGGGCTCCTGTTTGTCTTCAATCTCTCTCACTTTACCTCTGTCTTCCTTTCCTAATTGCCTTCCCTGGGGACTTCAGGTTCCAGCCTCAGATGCAAAAACAATGGTCTTAAAGAGACTGTTTAATGAGTTATTACAACATGAGTTGTTACAGTTCAAATCCCTGTAACAAATTCATATAAAATGGATACATATGTGCCCAGTGGTTCCACTTCTCTGATTAAACATTGACTGAAACAGTGGGTTTTATGTATTTTTCATAAAATGGAAAAACATTAGGTTTCAAGAATAACGTGTTATTTCTCAGTGAAAAAAAGGAGAATGTAGAGTTTGGAAGTCAGTTCAAATGTTGAGCGCTCTAGACCTCCAGGTTATAGATTATCCTTACAAAATATTCCATCTCTCTCCACCTGTATGTGGTAAGAAAAAAAATCCAAGGTAAGACAAGCAATATAACTAAACTGTAGTGATTCTCTTTACATTTGATCTTCAGGAGATGAAACTACTTTTCACTGGAATGTTTTCACCTAAAGAATTCACTTTTTGCAGCCATTCCTTTCATATCAAAGAGATGTTTTCCCAAATTCTCCTATTTCTTCCCATATCAAACTGCATATAAAAGATACCCCATCTATATATTTATTTACTCAGACATTACATCTGATTGAAAGTTTTCCAGTTTAAAAATAATTTTCCTGCATTGCTCTTCAAGGCAAGAAATCAATCTTAGTTTTTGAGATAAGCAGGGAAGGTTTTGCTAAACTGGTAGCCTTGAGAGCAGAACTGTGCATGTTGTAGGAACATTTTATTCTATTTTGTTCATCTTATGAAAGAGCAGTGCAGACAAACTTAATAAATCCACTATCTTTCCAAATCCATTTACAATTTGCTATGATAATGAAGGCAGTCAGGAAAAGGCAAATATTGCTTGCCACATTCTCATTCTATGACCGGTGATTGGAATGCCATTTATTGCATCCTTCTGCCAGATTCTTTTTATATATGTGAAATTCTTATACTCTTTGATTCCCACAGATTTCAAGTTATCATTTCCTTCTATCCTGTTGACAAACATTAACTGTTTCTAACCTGAGTCATGGTAGTCCACTGTATACACATCCCATCTCCATTAAATTTCTTGTTTGGAGTCCATTGATCATATTGGATAAAACAGTAGGTACAATCATGTTTTTTTTTTTTTGTTGTTGTTGTTTATTTGTGCATTGCTCTTGCTTCTGTTCCTTGAGTTTATAGAGCTATAAAACAGTAGCCACTTTGGTAGGAAAGGTGAGGGAGGGTCATTACTGTAGACAAAGCTATTCAGAATCCCTCCTGGAACCTTGAAGCTGGAAGGGCTCAGGGAGGGCTCCTTCATCTTTTTGCAACCCTCTTAGTTTGCAGTACAAAAGTTAAGATGATGGGGAGATGGTTGTGCTGATGTGGAATTAACTAGAAGTCAAATATTGGTGTACCTAGAATCTAAGTGATAAGCATCCTTCATCCTCAAGACAGAAAAATAGGACCTAAAGCTTTTAGGTTCAATAAGGTTTCTGTGGCCACTTGGAATTTTGGGAAAAGCACCAACTTTGCAACTAGCCTGATTTGGCTCAGATTTCTGCCTCAAATGCTCGTGGTATATTCAATGGGTAAAAAATGTAGCCTCTAATTTTCAATGTATTAATTTGCAAATCTCAAATACTAATGGCCACCTTTCAGGATCGTTGTAAAGATAAAAAATAATACAAGAAAATCACTTGACCCAAGTTCTATACATCCTAGTTCATGCTGCATGATTGGTGGGACCTTATCAAAATATTTGCTCATTGTGATCACAGCTTGGTGAGGGCCTGCAGACTGAATGGGAAAGGATGACAGGGAGCACTTAACAGAAGTTTCTGAGAGTTATAAACAAGAATTCATATTATGAAGTAATAATAGGCAGGTCACTATTCAAACCATTTCATATAGTGTGTATTTGGTACTCCCTGACCCTTGTCATGTTACTCTAACTCTCTGAACTGTTGATAGTAGTTAAAAAGTGTGTCAAACATCATTTCCTGAAGAAATAACTTCCCTTAAGTTATCATGAAGAACAAACCAGACATCTATCTCAGGTGGGGGATTCTTCTTGCCCTATTTTGGTACATGGTTCGAGTCACTTATTCTCAGTGACCATTCTGTGTGCCTCCCTCGTGCGTAGTGCAGTGTTCATCTGTGAGTGACTGCAATGGGATGTGTATGCTATCAAACCCATGCGGGCTGAGGTGGGTATCGCATACTCCTTAGCAAACAAATCCATGTTCATCACATGTCTTTGAATATGAATAAACTACTTTTGCTTTGTGGAAAACTGCTGATTCTGTCTTGCTTACTTCTTGGTAAAACAAGAAAACATTTAAAACTGCCTATTGGGTCCTTGATAGGCATGTTTGTTGTAGCTTTAAGTTTAGTATTCTTGGAATCCAATGAAATAAGTTTGATTAATTTATTAAATTATTGATTCACTTATTCACTCTTGAGAATACTGGCTCCTGATTGGGATCTTAATCCCTGTTCCAACTCTTGCCAGCATCACAGATAACATGGATGTTCAGACTTTTCAGTTCTGCAACCTCCTTAATTCCAATGACCTTTACCTCTGCTGAGCTTCCGTGACAAGATCAAGCTGAGCCACCTCTAAAATCTTATCCCTACACTGCAAAAATTAAATTTTTTTCTCCCTGACCCTTTCAAAATCATTTTTTGGTCCATTATCCTGATAGCCTTTGGTACCTACCTACTTTCTGCCTATCTTCCTGAGACCCCATTATACATCACTTCAGCTATCTTCTTTATTTTTAATGCCATCAACCCATCTTATACAATTCCAAATCTCAATCCCTCCAAACTGACTTTTTTCATACTGCAAAGGTGCTGTGAGGTGCCATTGGAGAAACTTACACAGTTATTTTCATTCATACCACTCAGCAGGACATGTTAAAGAAATTAAACACAAACTTAATTTTGTGTAGAAACACTTGATTCTACATTCTCAGGCACCTACGTCTTATAAGGTTGAACAATTAGAATGCATTTACAAAAGGACAACTGTTGCAGAAGGATATTCGCAATTCTTATATTTTTCTGTTGAGTGCATCCGTGATTTTAGCACTGATTGGTGCACAGTGCCACCAGTTCATGACCTCAAAGTGCCTTTCATTGTTGGTTTGCCAATGACTCTATGAAGATCAGTGTTATGTGTCTGAGCTCTTAGGAAGCAATTTTTTAAACAAGCAATATGAGTAGTTTCCCCACTACCCTCTGTGCTCAATTCCTTCTAAGTGGGATGACTTTACGGATAGACCTGTAGCTTCCATGAAATTTTATAAGCCTAAAATGGGACACTGGCACAGTCAACTATTCCTTTAGATTTGTCTAAGACTTATACACTACATCATCTGGTTTTTGTCTGGAACAAACTCTACTAGGAAATATCTCCCCTGAAGGTTTTCCGAGTTTGTCTACTTACTGCTGGTCTAAATAACTACAAAATAAAAAACATTCTTCATATAAATGTCCAGAAAATTCTAATTCAAAAACTTATATGAAATATAATTTGTTTTTGTGAAAGTAAATACATGTTTTTTTATTTATGTTATGTGTTATATACCCAGAAGGCCAACCCTAAAAAATATTTTTCGGCAAATAATGAGATGTGACTTCCATTATCTTTTATTTTTAATATTTAATTATTTATTTTTAGAGAGAGGGGAAGGGAAGGAGAAAGAGTGGGAGAGTAACATCAATGTGTGGTTGCCTCACATGTGGCCCCCACTGGGGACCTGGCCTGCAACCCAGGCATGTGCCCTGACTGGGAATTGAACCGGTGACCCTTTGCTTCACAGGCCCATGCTCAATCCACTGAGCTACACCAACCAGGGCCGACTTCCATTATCTTCAATCTTTGTTTATTCTTTTCTTTATTTAATCTTCTTTTTTCTATACTCACTCATGGACATTTTTTCATTGCTTTAGAGAGAGAGAGACAAAGAGAGAGAGAGATGTGAGAGAAAAACATCAATCGGTTGCCTTCTTATATACACCCTGGCAGGAGACCAAACCCACACCCTGGGTACATGCCCTGACTGAAAGTAAAACCTGCAACATTTTGGTCTATGAGATGACACTCCAACCAGCTGAATGACACTAGCCTGGGCTCTTCATTTAATGTTTTATATAAGTTCATTACTGCTGTATGACAAACTGCCTCAAAACTTAGTGAATGGAAACAACAACCAATTATGATTTCTCACAGTTCTGTGGGTTGACTGGTGGTTTTTGCTGACCTGAGCAGACTATTAATGTCTCTGTTGTGTTCTCTGGGGTGTCCAGGAGACTTGGACCTTGGCTGAAATATTTCACATGTCTATGGCTTCAGTTAAGATATTTAAGCTCACTTAACTTTTTTCCTCATGCTTCATACTCTTTAAGATAACCTGCATCTTGTCATGAAGAAGTCAAAAGAACAAAAGAAGGAGCAGAAATGTACAAGGACTCTTGGGATCTAGATTCACAGTCACACTGCAAAGACTGTGGGCACAGGAAAAGAAAGTTTTGAGGTCATTTAAAAGCAGTCTCTTTCAGCTTTTCAGATGTGCTATAACTTTAAGACTTTCAATCCATAACCTTCCAAACATCCACTTTTGTCCTTCAATTGTGTTTGGGAAAACATCTGAGAAAAATATTCATAGAAAGATGAATGACTCTTAAAGCTAAATGTGCTATCTCCGTACATGGAAAATAGTGTGGAGGAACTACCCCACCCCTAACACATACGTGGAACATAGAATATCTAAAATAAAGAACATCATGCATAAGCAAGTAGCTCCAAGAAGGATGGCAGGAGCAGTTATCAGTAAAATTCTTTACATAATAACAATGGTAATAATTATAAATGATACAACAGTAGTGCTCATGTACATTTATTGAACACTTACTGTGTTCCAGGCTCTGAGTCAAAAGCTTAAACTCATTATTCTATTTCTTTGAGAAAATTACTATTGGTATAATACCCATTTTATAGATGAGGGTATGGAAATATTGAAGGATTCACTAATGTGCACCCAGTCCCCCAGTTATTTGATGGCTGTGGCAGGATTTGCACTTCCTTGTTGCAAAGTGAATGCTCTCTGCTATTGCATGTATGTACCCAGAGATGGCTTTCTCTGTAAATTAAAGTTAAGCTTGATCCCATATTACTCTCCACTAGTGGTTCTTAACTTTAACACACTAATACCACCTTCTTTAAAATAAAAAAAAAATAAAACAAAAACAACAAAAAAAACCCCGATGCTTTGATTTTACCCAGGAAGATTCTGGTACTTGTGCTAAGCATGAGAATTTTATTTTACTTATTTTTTGTCCTGCCTTAGAATTTTTTAGCTAGAATTCTTTTTAATCTTTGCTAAATTACAGTTGTCCCCATTTCCCCCCATTACTCTCCCCTGCCCTACCTAGCCCCTACTTTCCACTTTCAGTCCCCACCCTGCCTTTATTTGTTGTCTTTGTTCTAGGGTCCTTTACACGTATTCCTTGACTCGACCCTTCCCCTTCTTTCCCTGTTACACCCCACTCTCCTCCCCTCTGATCACTGTCAGTTTGTTCTTTATTTCCATATCTCTGGTTATATTTTGCTCACTTGTTTTGTTGATTAGGTTCCACTTATAGGTAAGATCATATGGTATTTGTCTTTCATCACCTGACTTATTTCACTTAGAATAATCCTCTCTAGTTCCATCCATGCTATCACAAAGTTTAGGAGCTCCTTCTTTCTTTCAGCTGTGTAGTATTCCATCATGTAAAGGTACCATAATTTTTTGATCCACTCATTAACTGATGGGAACTTAGGCTGTTTCCAACACTTGGCTATTGTAAATAATGCTGCTATGAACATTGGGGTGCATAGGTTCTTTTGAATTGGTGTTTCAGGATTCTTAGGGTATAAGGGGATTTTAAAATATCCCCATGAGTTTCCAATATGCAGTTTTGCCAAGTAAAATGTGATTTCTGAACCAGTAGAATCAGCATCACCTGAACTTATTAGAAGTGCAAATGTTCAGGTACAATCTACACCAGAACTATTGAGTCAGTATGTCTGGGGTGAGGCTCAGGAATCTGCATTTTAAAAATCTCTCTGAATGATTTTCATGCACACAAATGTTTGAGAATTACCACTTTATAACAATGATGTTCAACTTTGTATATCAGAATTTCCTGGAGAGCTTCATTTGTTTTTTTATTCTTACCCACAGACACACTCACTGCTCTTAGAGAGAAGGGAAGGGAAGGAAAGAGAGAGAGGGAGAGAAACATTGATGTGAGAGAAAAACATCAATTGGTTGCCTTTCATATGCACCCCAACCAGGGAACAAACCCTCAACCTAGGCATGTGCCCTGACCAGGAATCGATCTCATGACCCCTCGGTCTACAGTACAATGCTCCAACCAACTGAGTCACACTGGCCAGGGCCCCATGACAGCTTTTGTTAGGTACAAAATAGACAGGAGGAGGTTAAGAAAAATATAGAAAATGGGACAGCCAAAAAACTTACATGTATGACCCATGGACATGAACTAAGTGGGGGGATGCTAGAAGGTGGAGGATGCAGGTGGAGAGGAATAAAGGGGAGAAAAAATGGGACAACTACAACAGCATAATCAATCATATATACTTAAAAAAAGCTAGAGATGCCTGGGTCCTGGCCCAGAACTACTGAAACTATTTTCAGATAAGTATCGGGCCAATTCTGATGCACCCAAGATTGAAAACCACACCTTTATACTAAATAGATTGTCCTGCTTTATACATTTCCAGTTTGTTGGCATTAGGATTTATTAAGCTTATATAGTTTTTCTTCCTCTCACAAGAGAGATGACCATAATACAAACAAATCTTTGTTCCAAAAGAAAGGTCTGGGGCTAAAATAAAGAATCACACTCTTTGATGAGAACAGAGCTTGATCCTGCAAGATTAAAGAAATGACAGATTGATTGGTATCTCAGCTATAATTAGTAGGCTATAAC